>JARHVA010005848.1:877500-897500 GCA_037957365.1 Torreya grandis
TTTGTTCATTAATATTCTAAGATTATTAATATTCTTAATAGATCATCTATGTACTTTATGAATGGGAAAGTTATAACAATTAATTTATTGATCAAAGTTATAATAACTATTGAAATTTACAACCATATTTATATATATTGATAGACTCTATTATGTGAAATATATTATGATTATGGTTAATACATATGAGGGTATTCATATGGAAAATATATCTATACATGGATTTGGGTGTTCATCTAACTTAATACATATGTAAGTGTATTGGGTCATATGCCTAAATCTACAGTTAGATGGATGGTTTAAATGAGTCATAAGGTGTCAGTGGGATCAAAACTATAATCATGTGAAAACAAGAAAAGGAGTTAAATTGTTAAAATGAAAATATTATGGAATAACTTAATTATGAGTTATTTGACTCTTTGAGAATAGCTTGGTTGACTGTTAGTGTATATATATTTATCCTTGAATACTTGTGTGTAGTACATATTATGAGAGTGTTAATATGTACAAGTGTTTAGGCATATATAGCATATAATCGTGCATTGTGATGTGTGCCCATAAGTTTTAGTAGTATGTAATTTAGACATAGGGTATACTTGGGTGGTATAAACCTATACTTGTTATATTATTATGTATATTGATGAGATGTTTATTTCCTAGAATTGTAGGACTAGTTATTCATAATTATGTAGTTGTATTCATAAACAATGAAATATAGTATTATGGAATGTCATAGGGTATTATAGTATAAATGAATATTGTACATGGGTTATGCGTATTGTAATTTTTATGCCTAGTCTCACACCAAAATTTGATTGGTTATATGTATACATGTTGGTTATTACTATGAGTAGCATGTTTTGTGATAGTTATTAGGACTTAATGTATACATGCATATAACCTTTGAGGGTATATCAAATTATAGGATAGAATATTATGTGTTTAATGGAAACTATGAGTTGCTTTGTTATATCTATTTGCTTGAATAGAAGCTTATATTTCCATATATTTAAGACTACTTTGTATGTCTGTTGTGAAAAGCTAGTAGTTATGACTTAGAATACTAAACTATGGTAATATGGGTTATTATAGGGTGTAATATGTTTGAAATAATTATGGTAGTTGGAATCTATAGTTAAATGTATATTTACTTAGGTTGTTATAAACTATAATAATTACTTATAGTATGGGATAGAAAATAATGTAAGATTATGTTTGTTGTGAAAAGCTAGTAGTTATGACTTAAAATACAAAACTATGGTAATATGGGTTATTATAGGGTGTAATATGTTTGAAATAATTATGGTAGTTGGAATATATAGTTAAATGTGTATTTACTTAGGTGGTATAAACTATAATCATTATTTATAGTATGGGATAGAAAATAATGTAAGATTCATTCATACATTTGATGGAATAAATGTATGTTTTCATTACTCCTATGTTTAACATGTTATGTGATATGATTGCTAGTAGGATGTAAATTGTATGAATCTTGTGATTAAAAGTATATTTGACCAATCCCACTTTGTTGATATTGAGTGAGTGAGATGGACTTCATTGGCTTGCTAGAATCACAATGTCGAATGAAAGCAATCCGATCAATTGGTGTGTATGAATTTGATTGATCTATAGATCGTTATTATTTATTATTTTTAAAACTTTGGCCAAATTATGTTTAGTGAGATATTATCATTTCATGAGTATGATTTACATGTTTTTGCAATATATTGTAATAAAATAGGTTTTCTATGATATTCTACATATTTAGTTTTAAAAATCATACAACACATAAGTATTTGTCTCTCTAGATTCTTACATCATCACTATATACTCATCTGTGAAAAGAGGGACATTCCCTAATGGGATTAGTGTGAGAGATCTTTGGTCTATGGTTGGTGTGTAAAATCATTTGGATGATGCTCTCCCTCCCCACAATAGTACTACTTTTGAGATACAATTGATATTTCCACATATACTGGAGAGTCTGATAAACTCATGCTCCAGGGAGCCATTTATCTTATTTATGTATAGTGTATTATATTATATTTATTGTTGGAAACATTATTAAGAAGAATTTTAATTACCTATTTACTGTGGATTGACAACAGTGGTTGTGTATTGTACCAATAGCGGTTGGTTATTTGTAATTACTTTCTATGATTGTATTATGATGTGTTTTAATACATTGATAATGTTAAATGACTATTATATATCACATGATTATTTACATTTAACACAATTAGAGTATTTTTTATGATCACTGCTTAGATTCTTAGGGTGTAATTTATTTATAGTATATATGTTTAATTAAAAAAATCATGTATTTCTAGTTAGACCCCAGTGGGGTTATTACTTGTGGTATCAAATCCCAGTTAGAACTCTAAGACCTAATGAGTCCATTAGTGTTTTAGTGTCCTTATGTTCACTAGTGTGAACCTAGTGACATGAAGTATTACACTGGTATTTTGGAGTTGTAGTGCCTTAGTTCAGAACCATGTTGTACCATGATTGGATTTTTGAGACTTGGTAGATCATCCTTTATGGCTTGGTGACTTTTATAAGTATGAGACATTTATGAAAAGATGTGTGGAATATTGAGTGTGTACCTTAGGATCAATTATAGCCACTTAGAGTTATGAAAGGGTTGGTTTATCGAGTTTCTTGATAGTGTTGCTTGTTATGTACTATGTTTGGGTAGGTAAGTGCATAACATAGTTCATGAGTTGTGAACAAGAAATTCCTACCATATTTTGATCACCTTGATTAGACACCTCAAGAATGATTACATATTTACTTAGTAATCAAGTTACCTCTGCAATTTATGTTCTATGTTGTGAATATTTAAGAACATGGGATGCTTCTCACTTAAGTATATGTGCTTTAGTTTTTGTGACTTTTTAAACCAATCTTATGAGTGGAAAAACTTATAAGATCATTTTAGGCACCACCTAGTACGGTGAAAATTTTATTATACTCGAGTGTTGATGTCTTGGTTGATAATTCCTTTGTGTAAGGATTTTGTTTATGGATTGACACCCTTATGTTATGGGGATTAGGTAAAAATGTCATCTCTCATATCTAACTAGAGGTGATTTGTTATTATCTCACTTTACTTTGACATCATTACAAGCCCTTGAGAGGATTCTTATTTTCATGATGTTGAAATTTGCTTTTGAAATGTTTTTTTGGATCATATTCCATTGAGTTCATGGGATAGTGTCTTCTACTTCTTATTGAGATATAATTTCTAGAATTGGATAGATTGATATATTTATGTGGATTAGTATTTTTCTTCCAGTTGTGGAAGTAGGTTATGATACTACTCATACAAGACTAGTAAGTAAGTAGTTATTTGGCAACTTGAGTTGCAGTGTTTTCTTTTTACCATGTGAGTGTATTTAATATTTTTGTTGTTGAGATGTTGGTTATCTAATTTTCACTTATGACTTTTTACAGTCACTAATTTATATAACTCATGATTTTAGACCATGTGGATTGGTAAACCTTGAATTTATATTGGTTTTAGATTAAGAATTATATGTTGATTATAATTGTTATGTTATTATATACCCTTAAATAGAATGATAATAGTCTCTTTTGCTTAATCATGTTTTTTTGAAAAGATATTTATGTAACTTCACCTGGAGCAAGTAGGGGGTAGGATGTGTAGAACATCTTGTTAGTCTAAAAAGGTTTGAGATAAACTTTTAACTTGTGTGCTAATCATGCAAGCATGGAGACATTGTCTCACTTGTTTTATTTAAAGTTGTAATGATGGTGTGATCCTTGACCTTTGTATGTTAGGATAAATTTAACATTATTTCCTCTTAACTATGAATATAACACTATAGATTAAGTTGTGAAATATGATACTAGTTATGTTTGACTAATGGTAACTTATTATAATTATGAAATGCTTATATAATCTTTCTTGTATGTATGTTGGTACATCTAGAATTATCTAGCATATAATATTGATTTCTATGATCTATTGGTATATAATTGATATCCATTAAACATTGTGCACATTTTAGAGATCATTAGGTCATGGAGACCTAAGGTAAGATTAGTGAAGTAGGAATGTGAGTACTAAGTAATAGGAGTGGATCCTACTTAGCCTCACCTTAACTTGATAGTTACTAAGTTTGGATCTGATAGATGGACTTGTCAATCCAAGATTTGATTAATGAACTTGTCAAATTCACTCATATAGCCATAAATATGTATATGGTGGAAAATTTATTCCTTAATTTTTTATATATTGAAAAATTAGTATTTCCATTTCCTATTCATCATCATACTTGTCTGGAGCTCAATGGAGTAGTGACAATATTGACATGTTATATTTATCAAGATCTTAATGATAATATTAACTTATACACATCATTTTTACCAAGTTCCCTAAATACTTTTATCCAAAATGAGAAATACACTCTCTAAGAGATATGTGTAGAGGGGACTAGAACGTTTTGTCAAACTCTCCCTAGATATTTGTTTTGGATTTTATGATGATTTCATGTGCTTTGAGAGGTCAGTGAAATTTCACCAAGATATGTAGGGCCCTTTGAGGTATTTACATGGTTAGTCGTATAGTGTATAGGCTTGTATTACTCATTTTAGACCCCCAAGGTAGTCATGATAGAACTAATAAGAGTAAGTGACACTCATAAACTTTGTTTGCATAATAGAGAGATGTCACAGTGCAAGGTCTTGTATAACTAATACTCTGATAATAGTGCTACTTGGGAGAACTAAGATGAGATCTACATGTGAATTTCATATTTATTTACTTGATTTGATAATTTATACTAAGTTGTTTCTCTACTAAATAATATTTTCAATTTAGAACTTATGTTTAAATAAGAGTCATTTGAGATGGTGACTAACTTTTGAGAGGATGATATTACATCATGATTCCTTTCCAAGAAAACTATATGATTATCCATAGATATTTATAGTTGAAAATTTTGGATTTGGTTATTTTTAGTTAAGATTTGAGATATATGTTGTTATGGTATAGTAGGATATTACTTAGGTTACATTATTACATTGCTATGAGTTATTTGTAGTGTATATGTTTACATTACAAACATGTTAGTGTGTTATTTCAGCTTTATTTTATGATGTAAATTTATCATGCTATTATGGTCTAACCACCTACTTGTTGGGAGGTTGATATAGGATAACTCATCTGTCAGAGCATGATTGAGGGAGAGCATCATCGAAGAGGGTGATGTAGATGGAGATGTCAGAGGATGATAGAGAAACCTAGCTAGAACCCTACACACACCAAAATAAATAGCATGTGTTAGATGCATAATGAATAGTTAGCATAATGTATTTTGATGTCATTTACATTAGATAACTATTTATTCATAGTTTGCTAGCATAGTTAATGGTTTTATGGAACTAATTTTATGTGATTTGCATTGTTAGAATAAATTCATGTATTGATTTATGATATTATTCAATTTATTATCGATGAGTCATCATAATTATTAATTTATCATTATTAAATAGTAATTATATATATTCAAAGGAATATATTATTATAAATAATTAAAAAAATATAATAAAAAATAAAATACAAAAAAGTGAGTAGCTTTGAAAAGCACCACATTTATGGAAAGAAAAAGGAAAATAATAATACAACCAATTCAAAGTAAAATAAAGACATAAAAATAAGGAGAAAAAGAAAATGAAAGAAATTAATAAAAAAGGGAAAAATCTTTAAAGCTACCCCATATATCTTGAAAAATGGAAGAAGAAAAAGTATTAGAGGAAGTTAGTCTAAGAGAGTGAGGCTTATCACTATAAGGAGGGCAATAGAGGCAAATTTACACAAAAGATATATAGAGAGGAGGCATTAGAGGAGATTTTGGAGAGAAGCTAAAACAAGAAGATCATAGGCATAGTCTACCAGGTAGGAAAAACATTAAAATTTTGTTTGTTAATTAGAATGTGTAATTAGTTTAATAGGAGAGATTTGTGCACCATTTATGTATGTACATATGCCCAATTTCTAGTGCAACAAACTATTGAGTGTATATTTATCAACTTGTAGTATATATGTCCCTATTAGGAAGTGTTATAGGATGACATACTTAGTCAAATATAAATTTAGAAATCAATTTAGGTAGTATTATTTGTTGTTATTTGTTTAAACCTATAATTAGTTATGATTATTCCAACTAAAATATTGATAAATAATTCTATATCACCCACATAATCAATATAATTAGATTGGATATTTTGGTCATCACCTTTATAATAGAAAACTATTTGAAAAAGTTGAAGCATTATCTCCTAGGTGAAAAGAGGTGCAGGAAGAATTGTCTGAGGGGAGTCAGTTTTGGTGTTTAATTAATAAAATTGTTTTATCATTTCTAAAATATATGTGTATTGAGTAACCAATACACACACACACACACACACACACACACACATGTATGTCTGTATATATGTATGTATGTTTTAGATGCAAGATGCATATATATACATAGTAACCTCATAATGGGCAAAGTTAGTGATCTAAGTGCTTGGTAGAGGGGTAATTTTTATAAAAGTAAACTTTCTTTAATTTATGCTTACACACACACACACACACACACACACACACACACACACACACACACACACACACACACACACACACACACACACACACACACACACACACACACACACACAACCATTACCATAGAGATAAGGCAATCTAAATGTTGTAATATTTTAAGATCTTAGTATTCTACATATAAGTTTAATTGTAATAAAATGCAACAATCCTGATAGTTAATAAATATGTTAGATTAGATGGAATGAATCCATTAAATGTTTCCCTTACATAGAAATCATGTAAATTACTTGTTAATATTATGTGTACTATCGATACATTTTAAGTATCTTATATAGGTAGTTTAATTAATGACAATTTTGATTCCTACTAGAAATACACTTAGATAATGAAGTTAATAAAATTGCTTAGACTTGTAATAAATGTTATCAAATATATTATCTCATTTTAATTTCTCTATATTGCAATCCTAAACTTAAAGTTTAGATTGTGTTAAGAGTAACTACTATATTGCTACTATATAACTATTGTATTTAGGTATGTTATTATATGATAATGGTTTAGATAATGTTTATTCTCTGGAAAATATTTGCTTATTAAAACTCTTAAAATTAAATTAGTATATAGATTATTTTAAACATTATCCCCATCCTAAATAACTACTCTTGCTTAGACTTATTATAACTACTATTTGATAGTCTACCTAGTGGTATCATGGTGAAAGTTTGCTTAGACATATATATAGCTACATTTAGAATCGGGTTGTTCCTCTTCTAAGTTCCTAATATTATATATCTTGTTGTGATTGGTATACACACTTTATTTATTTAAAAATCAAGTGAATTGATAAGAAGCGATCCTTTGATTATGGAAGTGTAATATATATATATATATGTGTGTGTGTGTGTGTGTGTGTGTGTGTGTGTGTGTGTGTGTGTGTGTGTGTGTGTGTGTGTGTGTGTGTGTGTGTGTGTGTGTGTGTGTGTACACACTTAGAATGATTAATATAAAAATTATATTATAGGGTACTATATACACATAATATTATCAAATTTTATCAAATATTGATGCTTTACATCTTGCAAGAATCCGTCAAGACTCAATCTCTCTAAGTGCACACCTTAAGGGGTGCACCAGGAAAGGGGTGGGTAGACCTTTGGTGCTTCACAGGATTTTTATCCATTATTTCCACTTTATTACCAATCCAAATAGAACCTAAAACCATTCCCTAAACTATTACTCATCCCTTACACACCCCTCTAGTATTTTTCCTCTTTCAATCCATCTTTTGCTCACCTCAATCCCCTTTCACTAGTTAATTGTACTAGGTCAACTGAGTCAACCCTGTTTAGTTTTCATCCTTTGATTACCATATAAGGTTGACCTTTTACTATTCAGGGTATTTTTCACTTGAGAGATTTTTTAGCCCTTCAGATGACCTAGCTTAGGACCTAGTGATTTATCTCTCAGAAACATATAGGGTTGACTAGGTTGACCCCATACATCTGACATATTTAGAAGTATTTAGGGTGAGATCCACCTATAAATACAAGATCATTTCATCATTATTTCAATATCCAATCAATAGTTATTATTCACTCGTGCTTCTTTACAATCTACTCTTCCACCATTCTACTTGAGGAGCCATAGCTTAGGGTTTCTACTTGGAGAATCTATTTTTATGTATAAGTCTTAGATGATTTGACCTTTTTTAGTGATCCTTACAAACCACAATGACCTCTTTTAAGGCCCCTTTGGCCAAGGTATATATTGAGTCTTGATGGGTTCACATTCAAGTAAGTGTATTCTAACTTTGCTCTCCTTTTTTTTAGTAGATAGAAGTAACATAAGTATTGTCTTGAATAATATTACTCTTCATATTCCATGTGTTAGGGTTTTACTCATACTTATCTTAATTGAGATTCTCTTATACATGTTTTGATTTATTTACTAAATTCTTTTATTGTGCCACAAACTTTGGTGTGCACTAGATTAGATTTACTTTTTGGTTATTATAATAGAATGAACATTAAACCTAGGACTCTTTTAGGGTTATTGCATGATTGTGTCAGACTATAGGATTTGGAACCCTTCCTAGCATAGTGTATTGTGACAATTGATCCCTTAATCAGGTCTAATGGATCCCCATATTGATCATGCCCTCGATTAACAAATGTATTCCCAATCAGAAGTGTAAGTATGCTCTATCTTCTCAAAACTAAGATTGATATATAGACATGATGGATTTTTTGTTGTATACATTATGGTGAACCCAATGTGAATCCTATCCCACCACTAGTTGGATTATCTTCATGTTTCCACTTTATTCTTAGTATTTTATACACTTTGGCTTCACCTTCATGATACATTCTAGTGAGCCTAATGTGAACTACCCCTTGTAGGACTTTTTTCATTCTTTCATTCTTTTTATCATATATTTTCCATAATTTTCTTACTTTTTAAATTACTTGCAAAAATTATCTTATTTCAATTCACAATCTATTATAAGCTTTCTAATTTTGCCTATTTACTATACTAGGTCAACCCAATCAACCCTGTACATTTTTCTAACCTCTATTCACTGCACTCAATCGACCCAATCGATCCTATGTGTTCTAGACCCTATTCACTCTTTTTTTATCCTATATTCACTATACTAGGTTAATCCAGTCTACTATGTACCTTTTTTACTTTCTCTATTTTTTGATCCAGTTCTTTATTTCTATTTTGTAGCATTTTATTCATTTATCTCAAGCATCATGTCCCCTATTAGAATATTATTAGATAACCCAAATCTATTTAGACACTATATGGGGTTCTCTTTACTTCTTATCTTTTCCTATCTTTTCTTCCTCTTTTTAGCTTATGGGGTATCTTGAAATACCCATCCACACATTACTATAGCCTTTGGGTCATATTGTGATACCCATCCACATATCCTTTCAAACTCTAGGGCATCTTACAATGCCCATCCTTACATCCACTTACTATTTGGGTCATCTAATGATGCCCACTCTTATTCTCCATTACATACTACCAAAATAATTTAACTTCAAGAAACCTATCAAGATATTACATAATCTTGTCTCTCACATGATCATCCTTGATATAGACATTAATTTAGGAACATTCCCTTTTTCTCATGCTTTCTATCTACATCTATCTAAAACTTTTTGTAGGTTACTTGCATGGGTCTCTCCCTCTACATCAAGTTCCTTCCTTTCACAAACCTTTAGTCCTCCCTTTTGGTCTTTTGGTTTTTTGATGTACCATAGTCTTCTTTATCTTCTTGAATTTTCTCTTTTGATACCCCTTGGGTTTTTATTTTGTGAGTTACATTATAATGCCATAGATAACACCTGACATTCTTCATAAGCTACCATATTTTTGCTTATCTCACTTTATCTTTCACTTTCTTGTTGGCACCTTGGTGGGTTTCTCTTTTATGAAGTTACAGTGTAATACCATGGATAGGACTTGGCCCTCCTCATAAAACTACCATCTTTTTACATCCTTGTTCTCAAACTTTAGCTTTTACTTCTTTTTTTAGATGGAATTTGCAAAACAATATATGTTAGCATGTTTTCCTCCATTTCCTTCATTCATATGATAAAGAATCACACTATACTATCATTATATCCTTTTTTTACCTTTGTCACATTTTTTGTAATTTGAAGTAATTCAAATTATTTCATGTGTCACTCCTCTTGATTTCCCCTTTATTTCACTCCACATTGGATAAAACAAGGTTAAATTTAATATAGTACTTTTATTTCACCTAGATTTATGTGACTCTTAGACCCCATGATCTTTGAAGTTATCTTTATTATCAACCTTATCCTAAGTATTCAAATTAAAGTCATATTTAATACCCTTTTTTGGTTTTCCAAATCCTTATAGAGGAGGAATAGAAAAATCCATCAAGAAAGTTAAAATCCAAATCATTTGAATCAAAAGGCAATGATATCTAAAAGGCAACATACATATCTCAAAAGTCAACATCACACCAAAAGATGTGATTCCAAGTACATCTCTTATCTCTAATCAAAGCTCAAACTCCATAGTTAGCCTCACATAGTGCTGAGGTCCATTAGGGTATGATAGGTTAGTAGATTGAAATAGGAGAATTCAACAAACTCTATAGTGCTACCTACTTTCTCATGTAAGTACCTAATCTCAGTAGTAAATTGACAACTCTATAAGGGGTCCTAAAAATGAGGAACACATTATGGGAAGGTAGGTCTTTTTTACTTTTCATGCATATAACCTTTGTGGGATAATCTATATACTAAATTTATTGACCTAAGACTTGTGTGGCTAAGAGAAGTTCTTCAGAGTCCTTAAGGTTGAAATTCCTCTTGTTTTGATAAACCTAATTTGGGTGTCTTGACTTCGATAAAGAGTTTTTTAACCTTGATTTTTTCTTCATTCTCCCCTCCACCCATTTTATTTCCTCCATTGATAGGCAAATTATGATCCCATATTTGTTTCCCCCTCTTCTTTATTTCCTTCTTCTTCATCTCTTAAAAACATGCTAGCACTACTCTGCTTCAATTTTATCTATCCTTAGAGCGAATCAACATGTTTGAGTAACTATAGATTCTTTATTTTTCACCATGATTTACATTTATACACTTTTTTTACTTTCCTTTTACCACTTATAATTTTTTTTACTATCCTACTATTATAGACACCTGAGTTCATACCTCTTTTTCCATTATTGAGTGAGGTTGGCTTGTTACTTCTCACTCATCAATGTTGTTTTCCCTATTTATGCACCTTTTTCCATTGTTGAGTGAGATGTAGATTGATAATTCTCACTCGTGAATGTTGTTTTACCATTTTGTTTTTGATTTTACATTTGATCTTTGATTACCATCCTATTCGACATGTATCCCTGGTTTGACTTGGTGAGTTTGCCTTTCTTATTTAAGGATAGCTTGTTTGAGTTTTTTCAGTCTTTTGTAGCCTTGGATTTTTAGTTACTTGATTTACTCTTATTTTTGACTTGGTCATTTGGTATAACATAACACTTGTTAGCCCAGCTTTCTAAATTTCTCAATTACAACCCGTCTTCATAGCACTAGCTATCTTGGCTTTCTTACATTTGTTTATTTTTACTCTTTAGTTTTGTATTTTTGGGTTTGTCAAAATCAGTTTCTATACCCTACATAATCAAAACTAACAACACAGTAGACAACCATCCAATGATAAATTTAAGTCAAGGTACCCATTACATTTATTTTTTATTTATTTACTTTTTAGTCATTTACTTTTAGTTATTTTTACTTTAAAATATTGCAATTTTTTTAGCATCAACATTATCTATTACTATGTTTTTTCTCAAATCACCATCCCCTATTTCACCTTAGTGACATGTGATGATATTTGATTGGGTCATATGTATACACATTATATTTTTAACTTTTATCAAATATTGATGTTTTACATCTTGTAAGAACCTGTCAAGACTCAATCTCTTTGAGTGCACACCTTAAGGGATGCATTAGGAAAGGGGTGGGCAGACCTTTGGTGCTTCACAAGATTATTATATCTATTGACATATTATTACCAATCCAAATACATCCTAAAACCATTCCCTAATCTATTACTCCTCCCTTGCACACTCTAGTCTTTTTCCTCTTTCCATCCATTTTTTCCTTACTTCGATACCCTTTCACCATTTGACTGTACTAAGTCAACTGGGTCAACCTTGTATAATATTTATCCTATGATTGATATACAAGGCTGACTGATTCAATCCTACACTATTTAGGGTATTTTTCAATTGAGATATTTATTAGCCCTTCGATCGACCTAACTCAAGACCTAGTGATTTATCTCTCAAAAACATAAAGGGTTAATTGGGTTAACCCTGTATAGCTAACATATTCAAAAGGATTTAGGATGATATCCACCTATAATTACATGATCATTTCATCATTATTTAAATATGCAATCAAGATTTATTATTCTCTCATGGTTATTTATAATCTACTCTTCCACCATTATACTTGAGGAGTCATAGCTTAGGGTTTCTACTTGGAGAATTTAGTCTTGTGGATAAATCTTAAATTCTTTAGCATTTATTAGTGATTATTAAAAACTAAAACAACCTCTTGTGAGGCCTCTTTGACCAAGGGAGAGATTGCATCTTGATGGGTCCACATTCAGGTAAGTATATTCTAACTTGGGTTTCCTTACTTTTAGTAGATATAAGTAGTATAAGTATTTGATCGAATAATATTACTCTTCATATTCCATGTATTAGGGTATTACTCATACTTATCTTAATTGATATTATCTTTATCTTAATTGATATTATCTTATAAATGTTTTGATTGCTTTACTGACCCCCTTTATTGTGCCACAAGCTTTGGTTTTCACTAGATTAGATTTAATTTCTTGTTATTATAATAGAGTGAACATTATACCTAGGATTCTTTAGGGTTGTTGCATGATTATGTTATATTGTAGGCTTTAGAAAACTTCATAGCATGGTGTATTGTGATAAGTTATCCCCTGATCAAGTCTAACGGATCCTCATATTGGTCATGGGCCCACTTAAAAAATGTATTACCAATTGAAAGTATAGGTATGCTCTATCTCCTTTGATCCAAGATTAATTTATAGACATTATGCATTTTTGATTGCATACAGGTACCAATATATTATACTTAATATAAGTGATTTGACATGCATTCATATGTTTGTAGTTTGATCCTAGTTAAGTGATATAGCCATATGTCTATATTATTAGCTAATATAAATTCACTTATAAAATATAAAATGGAGATATACTATGGTTATATTATATTATGTGGATGATATAAAATCAATGAAATAATATATGTGGTATCTATGAGATATGTGATATATGTAGCATTGAATATTCTAGAATATTCCCTTTTTATTTGTGTGACATCTATTACATATGATACCAAAATATAAATTTGTTTATTAGCGATATCCTTGCCACATATAATGTGTCATATTTTTTAAGTATGTGTAAGTGTTATTTATAACAAATTGATGGAATCAAACTTATAAAAAAATCCATAAGATAATATGCTTAGATAGATATAAGGAACTACATGGTGATCTAATATGAGTATAAATAATCTGTTACCTATGATAATCTATTCATTAATATTTTGAGAGTATTAATATCTTTAATATATCATCAATATACTTTATAAATGGGAAAGTTATAAGATTAAGTTATTGATCAAAGTTCTAATAACTGTTGAACTTTGTAACCATATTTATATATATCGATAAGCATTATTATGTGAAATATAGTATGATTTTGGTTAATAAATATGAGGGTATTCATATATAAAATATATCTATACATGGATTTGGGTATTCATCTAACTTAATACATATGTATATGTATTGGGCCATATGCCTAAACCTATAGTTAGATGGATGGTTTAAATGAGTCATAAGGTGTCCATGGGACCAGAATTATAATTGGGTGAAAACAAAAAAAGGAGTTAAATTGTTAAAATGAAAAGATTATGGAATAACTTAGTTATGAGTTATCTGACTCTTTGAGAATAACATGACTGACTATTAGTTTATATAAATTCAACATTGAATACTTGTGTGTAGTATATATTATGAGATTTTTAATATGTATAAGTGTTTAAGCATATATAACATATAATAGTGCATTGGGATGTGTGCCCATAAGTTTTATTATTATGTAGTTTAGACATAGGGTATACCTAGGTGGTATAAATCTATACTTATTAGATTATTATGTATATTGATGAGATGTTTGTTTTTTAGAATTGTAGGACTAGTTATTTTTAATTGTGTAGTTGTGTTCATAAACCATGAACTATGATATTATGGGATGTTATAGAGTATTATAGTATAAATGAATGTTGCACCTAGATTCTGCATAATATAATTGTTATGTCTAGACTCACACCTATGTTTGGATGGTTAAATGTATGTGTGTTGGTTATTATTATGGATAGCATGTTTTGTGATAGTAGGATTTTATGTATGTGTACATACAACCTTTGAGAGTATAACAAACACTAGGATAGAATAGTATGTGTTTCATGGAAAATATGAGTTTCTTTGTTATATCTAGTTACTTGAATAGAGCTTATGTTTCTATGTATTTAAGACTACTTTGTATGATTGATTGTGAAAAGCTAGTAGTTATGACTTAGAATACTAGACTATGGTAATATGGGTTATCATAGGGTATAGTAGGATTAGAAATTAATTGTAGTAGTTGGAATCTATAGATAAATATGTATTTACCTAGGTGGTATAAACTGTAGTCATTATTTCTAGTATAGGATAAATAAAAATTTAAGATTCATTCATATATTTGACAAAATAAATGTATGATTTGATTACTCCTATGTTTAGCATGTTATGTGATATGATTGCTAGTAGGATGTAAATAATATGAACATTGTGGTTAAATTATGTTTGAATAATCTCACTTCACTAATATCAAAGAAGGAATGAGATGGACTTCACTGGCTTACTAGCATCACAATGCTAGATGAAGGTAATCTGATCAAGTGATATGTATGAATTTGATTGATTTATAGATCACTATTATTTATTATTCATAAAAAATTGGACAAAATATGTCTAGTGAGACATTATCATTTCATGAGTGTGATTTACATGTTTGTGTAATATCATGTAATAAAATAGGTTTTATATAATACATTGCATATTTAGTTTTAGAAAGCATACAGTACATGGGTACTTTTTTTATCTCTCTAGATTCATATGCTATCACTATCTACTCATTTGTGAAGGGAGGGTCTTCCTTGATGGGATTAGTGTAGGGGATCATTGGTCTATGGTTGATATGGAAAATTTTTAATATGATTCTCTCCCTCCCCATAATAGTACTACTTTTGAGATGACACTTGAGATTGCCACAAATACTAGAGAGTTCAAGAAACTCATGCTCTAGGGAGCCATGTATCTTATTTATGTACATTGTATTATATTGTATATATTATTGAAAACATCATCAAGAAGAATTGTAATTACCTATTTACTATGGATTGAAAATAGTGATTGTGTATTGTATCAGTAGTGGTTGGATATTTATAATTACTTTCTATGATTGTATTATGATATGTTTTCATACATTGATAGTGTTCAGTGACTGTTAGATGTCATGTGCTTATTTATAGTTAACACACTTAGAGTATTTTGTATGATCATTACTTGGATTCTTAGCATGTAATATATTTATAGTATATGTATTTAATTAAAAAAAATCATGTATTTATAGTAAAAACCTAGTAGGGTTGTTACATGAGAGTGAGGTTATGATCTTGGGACCCCTAGATTATGGTCCCACCATGCTTCCTCTACGAAATATTTTATTTTAAATTATTTATGATGTGAATTCCATGTAACATCATTTTAATAATAAGTTTAACTATCATAGTCATTAAATTAGCTAAGTAAGTTGATTTTTTCCTTTTGTAGTCTCATTTGCAAAGTTTGATTTACTTGGTTTAATATGCCTAGTGAGACATTTGCAATAAGGGGACCATTTTTAAAATGATGATGACATATTAGATGAATAAATATGGTATATTTCCAAAATTAGGGATGCACCAATGTTTCATAGAATATGCATGTTAAATTGTGTGGATTATTTAGATGTTTTGGTGATTTTTAGCTTGATTTGTGTGTTATTTTAAGAAATTATTCTGATTTGCAATTTCAACACATAAGTGATGAAAGTGGAGTATCTATAGTTAGATTCACAAACCTTCCATAAATTAATGTTTAATGGCCTCCCTTAATAATTGAGTAGTTGAAAATTTACATCAAGAACCAAATTTGAATAGTGAAGTATCTTCCCATGTATTTCATAGTCTTCAAAAAACCATACATCTAAGTTTTTCATAGGATATCATCAAGGCCAAGTTATAGTAACTACCACAAACCCAATGAGATAGTTAATTTTTTCCCCATATATGACTAAGGAAGTCAATTTGTTTTTTTCCTTTACACACCA
This sequence comes from Torreya grandis, assembly GCA_037957365.1. Taxonomy (NCBI): domain Eukaryota; kingdom Viridiplantae; phylum Streptophyta; class Pinopsida; order Cupressales; family Taxaceae; genus Torreya; species Torreya grandis. The sequence continues at coordinate 894,105 of JARHVA010005848.1, forward strand.
GCATAATAAATAGTATGTTCCCTCTTCATTATCTTCATCTGCAATAACTAAAAAAAGATGTCGTAAATCATAAAATAAAACATTTTTTTAATAATGATGATGATAAATAATGATAATTTAGTATATAATGAATAATATTGTACTTGGTTACACTAGATCAAATACATGATCAATGTCATGTGATGATGTCATGTCCATAAGTTTTAATGTTGGTGGAACCTGATATGTGTCGATTGAACTTATAAGTCTATAACTCCATTCATCCACTCACTATTGTGACTCACACTTGTTACAAATAAATTCCATAAATGTATAAAAAATATGCCATGTGCCTTGTATGATTCATCCAAGAACCTGAATATGAGATACACAATAAGTGGATTTCACTTTATCTTATTATGGTCATACAATCACCATACCTGGTCAATTATTTTTCCTCCATCAACCATAAATATTTATGAACAGTAGAATTTTATTGATTCCCATGGGAGATTTTATTATTACACCATTAAATTATGGTTTTTTCATCATTAAAATTAGCACCATCATCAAAATTTAACTCCTCTCTTGAAATGGATCTTCTCACACATGCTCTAGCACTGTCATGTTCCCCTTTTCCATGGCTAACCTTGGTGAAACTCTAAATATGTTGTATGCTAGTGGTATCATGTAGTCTACTCAACCAATAAAACATTTATGTGCTTTTAAATTATGATGCACAATATCTTGACCAAATATAATGTTGATTTCAAGTAATGTTCTTCTCAATCAACGTTCCATAGAACATCTCAAAATAGCCTTACACATACTTTGTAGATTGTGATGTATCATCACTAACACATAAATGGTAATATTAGGAACATGTATGAATGTTATATGCATGAAAATGGAAACCTATACCAATTTTTAGTATTGTGACTAAACCTCCATTTATGGTTGGAATGTGTAATTCTCATCAAAGTTGGCCACTGAAACAAAGAACCAAGTAGGAATATCTCTTTTCTTAAATTTAATTTTTCATCCAACCATTGAGATTTGTGTGTATGTATTATATACTCATAAATAGTTTCCTCCCCAAATTTGATCATAAAATATGAAACATGTATTTATTTTGTAACAAGATCACACCTTTTATATTCCTTATATTTTAATTGATATGTCACATGTTTGTATTTTTTTAAACCAAATAATTCTTATCTAATTATACTTATACTCTCCTTATGGATACATTTTTTTTTTTTGGAAATTCACCACAAATGTTGTAAGTTCCATCCAAACATGATTTGTTTTTAAAAAATTATCCATCTAGGCTTTTATAAAAAATGTTTGGTATACATTTTGCTATTGATTTTTTTGGAACTTCCATGCCACACTCCTAAAAACTATTTTTGGTATGGAAATAAAATGTAACTAATGAAAAATGTTATAATGAATTGAAAATTGAACATGTTGCCTACAACAACAAGTGATGTGTGTGTGTGTGTGTGTGTGTGTGTGTGTGTGTGTGTGTGTGTGTGTGTGTGTGTGTGTGTGTGTGTGTGTGTGTGTGATTTATTTTGACATAGAAGGGTTTGACCATTTCAAAATATGTTTGAATAATATAAAATTTTGGATATCTATATTAAAACATAGAGTATAGTTGTGTTTGGGTCATGTCATTTTTTTTCAGATGTAGTTCACGGTTACAACAACCAACTCTTATTTTCACTACATCTCCTATATTGGATGAAACTCTTGTGTTATCTTTCCAAAATTATTCAAGTAAAGATTTGAGAGCATTGGCTATAGCCTTTAATTTATGTTTTAATTTTTTGAGAACACCTGTAATTAAGATTTATTAGCATCATCATGGATTTTACCTCTCCCAATTTCTTTCATTAGTGTTTTTATGCCTATGTTCAATTTTTTGCTTGTTTTTATAATCAAGAATTTTATACCTATTTGACCACTTAATATACAATTTGTAGTTACATGTCAAATATAATTACTATATTTTTTACACTTTTTCACACCTAAATTATTATATGCATTATGTAGATTTTCAACAATTGCCTTGTTTTGACCATCAAAATTTGATACATTTAGCCTTATGGTGTTCATCATAGGTCTCATCTTAAGTAATTTAATTATTGAAACAAATAATTGACATCTTCAAGTATCATTAAATTTTCAAAGTAATTATCTTAAATTGTTTCAACTTGGTAGATAAATATTTTATTAGGCTTTGGTTTCAAAAAAAATTCACCAAGCTCAATTAAGTACATGGGTCTTTTACCCTAAATCTTGGGAGGTTTTACTAATGGTAAAATTTGATGATTTGGTGTTTCCATCTTGCTCTTTCATTACTAATTTCTTCATTTTATGTTCCTATATATTTTACTTCATTGTTACTTTCATTATTCAATGTTTCCATAAAATTGTTTGCATCATTACTTTCACCCTTTTACATTTCCATGTAATTATATTGAGTGTTAGGGGGTAAATAATCATGCATATTATCATCATCACCAAAATTTAAAAAAATATAGTTTGAATGTGGACTTGAAATATAATTTGGACTTTTAGGTAAGCTTTCATCATAATTATCTATGACATTTGGTTCATTGGAAATAGTATATGTACCTTGTCTTGTACAAACTATTTTCATTCCTTCCCTTTATTTTTCTCTCAACACTTGTAATTTCTCTAAAGTTCTGCACTTAAATTTTTTTGTAACTTTAAAATGAAATTCATTACCCATTATTGGACTAAGTTGATAGCTTTTGAGGCTATGAAAAATATAAAATTATTTAAAAAATAACTTGTATCACTGTGTAGAGTGAAAAATGATCTATATCAAAATTATGGAGATAAACATATCAATATGTAAAAATAATAATGTTACGGCTTGAATTATATTGTTAATAAAAATAACACATATGCATTGTGTAATAATTTTTTCTATTCACACCCTATACCCTATACCCTCTACATATCATACTCAAAATTAGGTTTGAAAGGAATCTGATGTTTCAATGACATCACATCCTATATAGTGGGAGTTAGGTTTGAAAGGATCCTAATTTTTCCAAAATCACATTATCGATTGCATAAATTAACTAATTAGTTCAATCTATGATAAAATTAGGTATAATTTGTCCCTTAATCAAATATTATATTCGTAGTTAGGTTGAAGGGGCTTAAATTGGCCCCAATTACCTTTGTGATTGAATTAATCAACTATTTGGTTCATTATGTGATGACATTGAGGTTCATTGATACCCATATCATATAATATATGATTATATTTAGGTTCAGAAGGCTCAATTTAGCCTAAATTACATCACTAATTGCACCAATTGACTAATTAGATTAATTCATGATGAAATCAGAGATAAGTTATCTCCAAATCACATC
>JARHVA010005848.1:902500-1080494 GCA_037957365.1 Torreya grandis
GGGGAAATGGCATGGAATTTTAGGATCTTGTTGAGATAGCTTATTTCTTTCCATTTCTAGTCATGGAATTTGACATGATTAGTTCAATGCTTAGATTTAAATGGGAGTGATTAATGATGTCTCATTTAGGTAAATGTTTATTTTAGACATGTTACTCCTAGATAAAATCCTTACATAAACTTTGTCAGTGAAGAAATTAATTTTGTATCTATATGTAATTGAAAATTGCCAAATTCAAGCCAAAGATACGATTTAGATATTAAATTACCATAAAAGATGGGGATCTTGGCCATCCTGACAGTGGATTTCATATAAGACTTTGCATATCCTTTATTAAAAAATGGTGAAATGCTAAGAGATGGATGAAAATAAGTGAAGAGGCTCCCCTTGCATTTGAAGGAGCAATTATTTTCCATTAATTTTGATCCATGAAAGTTATTTAGATCTGAATAATTTTATAACTTGCATATAAAATGTTTTTATAAAGATTTTTTAAAATAGGGAGATTCAATGGGATTATTAAATGTACAAAGGTTGCCATAACCATGCAATATACTAGAAAAATAAAGACTGCAACTATTGGATATTGATTCAGAAAAGAATAGTGTGAGAAATATGGCGATCTTAGGTCAGTACATGGCATTTGATATTGATATTGATATATAGTTTGTTGTTATTATTATATATTAGATCTAAATATCTATAATTACAATATAACAAATAAATATATTATATAATATCTATATATATTATATGATTAATATTTAATATATAAGAATATCATAATAATTATTATATATTATTTATTTAATAATTAACATTTAATATATATAAATACTATTATATATATATATATATATATCATATGATAATATAAGTATATTATATATGATATATACAAAAAATATTTAATTTATACATGAGGACCCACATTGTACACAAAACTAGGATTCAAGGTAGCTATTATATTTACATGACTTATATCCATTACAAAGGAGTTTGCATCTTACAGGGTGAAAACATCTTTGAATAAGCATTTTCCATTGTCAAGGTTGGACAAGGACATCATAAGAGTTGATTTGATTATGGAATGGGTTCATATTTGATGTGCATCTTAAATCTATGTTGCAATACTTTTGACAATGAGATAAAACTTTGAGGACATAGAGTTTATCTTGTATCTTCTATTCATCCATAAAATAAATATATTGGCACTAGAATAATTACATACATAATAAAAATGTATAAAAATTCCATAATTTAATCCCTATAAGAAAAGACAACCACAATTGGAGTTTGTCTTCATAAGCATCTTATTTATTCATACTAAAAATACATACAATCTAATGGAGCACCAGTCAAGAAAAATATGTTTTGGAAAGATTATAAAATGAATATCATAATATTATTTCTTAATTATTCATGCACAAAAGGTGATATATGGTCAACGTTCATGGGTTTCAAGAGAGGTACAACTATTAATTTACACCCTTTCACTTTACAAAACCCCTTCTTACCAAACCATAAACTTACACCCCTTTCACTATAAATTATGATCTTTATTATGATAGTTTCAACCTCCATAGAGGAAGTTATAAAAATTTAGGTAGTTCCTAATTTGAGATACATTAGACCACCAAAGTGATTTTAGAGAGTATGCAGAGACTAGTGTGGATTCGTACCCAAATCTAGCTAACTACCCAACTTTGGTAACACTTGTGGTCTTATCAATAGTTTTATCTTTCCTATATTCATATTTATTTTCATATGGAATCTTGAATCGATCTATTAAATTATATAAGATTAATATTTAATTGAATAATGTTTTGTCATTTTTCATCTAATTGGTTTTAGAGTCATCTAATTAGATTTTAAATAGTTAAAAACTATGTCTAATAGTTTTAGACTCATCTAAATTGACACATGGTGTATTATCTACATTTTAAAATGAGTCATTGGGTATTAAACCCTTATTTTCATTGAGGTGACACATGTTTCAAGAATTTATTGGGTAATTGAAATAGTTAAATAGAAGCTCCAAATTGCATCAAAAATTTGACATGTCACTAAACTTTGCATGTGTATCTTCTTGGGATTCTTTGAGTCCATCAAGTGAAACTTCATATAATTACCCCTCAAATCACCATCAAAAACTAAGGAATATTTAAATCACCATCCAACACACCATAATTTTATTGTTACTTAACATTTATTGCAAAAAAGGTGAGATAGGGTCAATAATTACATCCCTTTGGCATAATTTATAGAACCTACACACTTTTTTGTTGAATTCTTAAACCCATTATAATCCCCAGGTGGAGAAACAATGTTGAGAGATATTTATAGGTTTTTGATATATTTTTGGAATTTAATAAATCCTATGAACTAAAACTTATAACCATCCTCAGTCAACACTTGAATATATTTTCTTCCCAGATTAACTGTGTTCATTGATGGATTAAAAACCTTCACCTTTGCCACCAGTATTAACACCTACATACATTATCCACAATAAATTATTTCTATTATATGAAATTATTAGATAAAAAAATCTTAGATGGGATTAATAGTCATATTGATTTACACTCACCTTACAAAACCTCACTTTACAAGAATAAAATATTACATACCTTCAATTGATTTGATTGAAACACAGATCTATGTTTGATGTGTGACTCAAATTAGTGATTTGACATCTCAAAGTCTATCTTGTGGCTTTCATTCATCCATTCTACCAATATAGTGACACCTAGAGAAAATAAATTAGGATTAAGAACATACACAAATGTCAACCGTAGACCCTTAGAAGAGAGGGAAAGGCCATAAAGATCATGTAAATAGTGAAATATTTCAAGGTGAGTTGTGTGGTGATGGTGAGGGGCACAAGGTATTTCATGTGATATCATACATGAGGGGGCCCATATCAAATATAATATTAACTTCGATGAACATGTTATTAGTTGAAAGATAAGCATATTTTTGTGCAGTGGCATATGTATAGCACTCATCCCAAAGTATATCTTGTATCTTTTTTTTGTCTATGTTACCAATATATTGATGTTTAGAGAAATTACATCACAGTTAAGAACATGCATAAATGACATACTTGGACCCTTGGAAGAAAAGGTGCCCAAAATTAGAGTATGCCTCCATAAGCATTTACATAAATTTAAGGGAGCACAAGTTAGGGAAATCTATTTTATAAGGATTATTAAAATGAATATCATATTATTTTGGCTTAACGCTTCATGCAAAAAGGGTGAGAAGGGGTTAGTGATGATGGGTTTCGAGTGACATATGATTTCTAATTTAAAATCTTCTTCATTACAAAACCCTACTTTACCAAAATAGAAAATAATTAATATGAATACTATATATAAATATTATATAATATAATATAATATTATTACACTGAGAGGTGTTATACAATGGCATTATGGGGATGGGGACGTGGGATATAATGGAGTGAGTGTATTCACTTTTAATTTTGATCTTAAACTGACATCCATTTAACCATCACTTTAGAATTTTTTCTATTTAAAAACATAGGGGTGACACTATTATGTCATATTAACTTTAATTTAAAATATCATTTTATGAAGGTCACTTTTATAAGTTAAAACATCCATCTACCCTTGCAGATCACTCTTAAAAAACTAGCCATCACATTTGTCTTGAGAATGCCAAAATAATTGCTAAAGTTGAACACCATACTAGAAGAAAAATTCATGAAAAAAATTAAAATTGAAATGAACCGGATACTCTAAATAGGGATGAAGGCACAAATATTAGTGATAATTGGAAACCTATTCTTAATCTTCTTCAAAATAAGAGGCAAAATGTGACTAGTCTTGGATAAATGGCTGACTACTTTGGACTGGGTCACTTAGTTGGAATTGATGTGTATTTATCCTTCCTCTTATCATTGCCTTTGTATATTCAATTAAATCCTATCAACTCTTAAGGATGATCCAAGATTATAGATCGAAATGTTGAGGCATTTATTTCTTAAAAATGCATATTTCATCCCTTAATATAAGTTAAAACCCAACTGACATTATTATACCATTTAAATTTTATTAAAAATATAACTTTTTGAGTGGACATTATTATAAGTTAAGAACTTAAAACACATATTTTCTAAATTTAACCCACCCTACACCATTACATATTAAATTGGATGCCATAAATGGAAGCAAGGTTTGCTAGAGTATTTTCAAGCTCATTAAGTTTGAGATTAATGGCTGAGTTATTTAAACACCAGAACATCTATTTCTTATCCTATGTAATGACACCTTGCTGATAAATATTTTCACTCCTTGATAACATGTGTCATTCATTGTTGATGAGGAATGGACTTTGGTGATAAAGTTAGCCCAAGGAGTGAGATACTTAAAGGTTGTGTTGTAGTCGAGTGTTATTGTTTATGTTACACAAAACATAAGCATGGTAACCATGCACAACATACGGACACTAACATTACTCTTTGGCTTTACAAACTCTATTCCCCTTTGGAAAAGATGAAACTAAAAAAATAAGTTACAATAAAAGTAATATATGTAAGATATGTATGTTATTTAACATAAATATTTTAATAATATATAATATAATAGTATAATATATATGATATTTCTATTACACACACACACGCGCGCGCGCGCACACACACACACACACACACACACACACACACACACACACACACACACACACACACACACACACACACACACACACACACACACACACACACATGCACGCATGTGTGTGCACACATACACACACACACCCATCATTAATAAATATATTTAAATACCTAATTAAATATTATAATATAAAAATAATTAAAATAATATTATATATCATACATAATCTATTTTTTATATTAAAATATAAAATATTTTTAATAATATTATATATTATATTGAGTATAATATAATTATTAATCATATTAATTAAAATATAATATACATATATGAATACTATATAATATAATATGTTATTATTTAACCCTAATTTGGATAAATATCCTTTTTAGTGGTTAGGGTTAAGGATATATAAATGATAGGGCCCAAGGGTGAATATCAAATCTACAACAGGCCAATTAATGTGTTAAACTTAGATGTGACATATGCTAAATTTATAAAACTAAGAAAGGATATAAATGAAAAGTATAGATATATAAATAACATAAAACAAATTACTTGGTTGTTTTTTATGCTAATATAGTGTTGGATATAGTACAAGTAGAAATCAAGTAAGAATACAATTTTGGATCAATTATCAAATTCTATATTTGGTGCCTTCGACTCTCTAAATAGTTACATTAGTCTAGGAAAATTATGTCAATATTAGTGCTTGAGCTTGATGATAGTGTCTTATTACATAATATTCGCTCAAATAACCACTTGTATGCTTCTAGGTTTGGCTTCACCTTCACTTTGGTGCATTCAGATCTAGGTCATGAATTATCGCTCTTGGTGAATGGTAAAACCCTAACTTTGCATATTCAATGTGACCTTGGATAAAAATGGGTTAGTGGGCACATAATGTCAAGCTAACCCACAATAAACTTTTTGTCAAAGGTTGTTACCTATATATCCAATACTCCAAAAGAGGGCCTCAGACTCATGTAATTCTCCCCTATGTGTTGGCTTGTGTGTGAATCATGCAATGTGTAAAGCAAGTACAATAGTGACCTAGTTTATAACTTTGAAAATATGACCTTATGAATACTCATTTAGTACTTCAAACTTATATTTGGGTTGTTTCTTTGATTGATATCATAAAATGGTAGAATATGAATTATTTAGTAACTTAAGTGCTTATTAAGTGCTCTTTTGGTTTGATTTCTAGGTGAATAATGAATGAGGGATGATATTCTATTTATACTAATCCTATCAAGAGATAAATCACATTAAAATACTTAGGCCAACCATTTTAGTAAATTTCATTTGAAAATTGGATGACTTTAGGTCATTGGCCATTTATGTCAAGCCAAGGTAATAACATCAATGTTACTATCTGACCTGTATGTTAGTGTCTAGGGAGAAGGAGAGTAGGCATAGGCTCAACACTTGTAGAGGTATAAAATAAGTACATTTTAAGAATTATGGGTAATATGGGATGTCTATGTCATCAATATAACATTGGTCTAACTAAGAGATAGGAGAAAGGGCACAAGATATAACTTATGAAAGGCTTACAAAAACAAGGCATATATATAACTAAGAGGAACAATCACGGTCATGAGTTTTCCAAATGTACAAGAATGAGGTGATACATATTCATAAAATATCATCTACATCCACTCTTTAATCTAGTAATGAAAATTCTAGTTTAAAGGAAAGGAATAAGTACTTGGGTGTGTATACACACCTTGTCTTTACTTGAGTTAAATTTGAGTTATTTTTTGGAGAAGTGTTTGAGTTATTTTATGATGACTAGCCTAAAAATAAGATCATGTTACAGTGTATAACTAATTCATATAATCTATGTCAAAAGTACTTGAAATTCATTGAAATTAAAATAACGAGATTTAAGAGTACACTTATTTGTTGATGTAATCTCTTACCTATTGGCATGTTGTTTTTACAAAATATGTATCATTATAAAGATATAAAAATTAAATTAGAATAAATATATATAATTATTTAAATTTCATATATTTGAGATAGAGAGGGAGAGATTGGAAGGCACATGCCCCTAAATTTGGAGCAAAAGTGAGTTACCACCTAGTACTTGAGATTAGCTCAATCATGCAACCCAATAATACTCATAACCTAGTGAGTTTGTATGAATAGGTCCAAACTAAAAAAATGGAAATATTAAGTGATTTAATCACCCCAACCATACCAAAAGGTGAACCAACTACTATGGTAGATTATCTTGCTAAAGTATGTAAAAGTCCACTGGGTATCAGTGTGTTCAATAGTTTTAGATTTTGAATTTTTTGATTTGGATTTTGAAATATTAGGCACATGTTGCAGTAGAATATGCACCTTAGATTTGTCTCATGTTGAAACTATGTGTAACAATGGTACCATTTATATAATTCTACCACAAATGTATATCACACTCATATAACAATGTGCTTTAGCCAATTAAGATAACTATGCAAGTGTGGAGGACATGCTTCCAAAGCATGCCCCCAAGTACCAATGTGGATTAAATGTTTCTAAAACATGTCCCCACTATAAAATGGAGATGTTAAAAATTAAGTAAGTGTGGAGAACATGCTTCCAAAGCATGCCCCTATTGAATCTGTGAATTATAAGTACCATACTAAATGAATGTAGAGAACATAATTCCAAAGCATGCCCCCACTGAATATGAAACTATGAATGTGTGGAAACTATGTCATTGTGACGTGCCACCACTAAATCTACAAATTGGTGTAAGTACCATATACTGTGTGAATGTGGAAAACATGCTTCTAAATCATGCCGCCAATGTATTATGGAAACTATGAAAAATGTGAAATCCATGTCACCATGACATTCCCCCACTAATATTCCCCCTCCCCTTTGATGCAAGGTAAAAATATCACATGGTAGTTATCTCACCTAAAAAGGGTAAGACAACTGTAAATTTTTGAATGTAACCATGTAGCATATATAAAGGAAAATGTTTAGGTCGATGTAACATTGAAGTGCATAGAATTTATGTGATCATATGTAGGCCTAAGATGCATGATAAAGATGATGACAATGTATAGATAGTAATAGTACAAGCTCAACAAGCACACAAGCACACACACAATAACACTCAAAATCAAGTCAAAAGGCAATGGTCTAATGAGACTAAAAATAAGGGGCATGTTCAAATGCCACAAAATCAAATGGAAATGACTTAGTCAAATGTCCAAATTTCAAGGGATGACATATTGAAATTTTAAAAAACTCAATGATAGAGGCACATGGGTTGCATATGATGGATCATATTCAAATGCTCAAAACAAGCAAGGAAATATCAAGGTAAAACACTCAAGAAACTATGTAAAGTAAAAGCTTATGCAACCAACATAAACATGTCATAATGGCCCATGTATCAAATATATCAGAAAAAAATGTCAAGTGTATAGAATATCAATTACCATGTGTAATTTATATTCATGGATAATAGGCACGTGTAAGTACATATGTAATATCAAAAATGATAGTGTAGAGTACTCATCAAATTATATAATCTACATATATCAAGATCATAGAAGATGGATGCCCCCATCATCTTGGTGACTTGAGTAGAGAGAAGGCCAAATAACCATAAGTGTATCATGTATCTTTGTATTCTTGTTTATGTGTATGTAGGAGTAAATGATATGCCAATCCTCAACATGGAACTAATACATAAATGCCAAAGAGCCAATAGAACATGTAGGTGTTGAAAGTGTTTTTTAATTTTTGAATGTTTTTTTTGGTATTTTGAAAGAGACAAGATCATCTTATGATTTCATCCAAAGGATGATCATAGGTATATCCCCACTTGGATCCTCATACAAGAAAATAGTGGTTCTACTAAGGAACATGTATAGTTTCAATATCCATCAATGTGTTATATGTGATGTTCGGCATATGTATAATGGGACTCTAGGTTTGTGAAGTACCAATAGAAGGAATATTAGTTCTTAAAACCCATCTCTCTATATTCTATGGTTCCTTTGGATTAATATTTATAGGAAAATGTTTAGGTGATATGGATATCTGAATATGGTTCATAGAAGATGAGGATTTCATGGAACTCACTATCTATACATGATGTAAAAGTATCTCAAGTATTAACCACCTAGTAAAGAGGATTGCTTGTTGCTTACCCTTTTTCAATGTATTATCCTTAATGAGATTGATAATTAACTACCTGGGTATGAATTTATCTTGTTCAAGAGGATGCTCATATGGAATACTAGAAATTATAATAATCCAATAGGCTTGAATGTATTTAACACACCCATGTACAATATAAGGTATTTCTAAAAGAGTGTGTATCCAAGGTCCTACCAAAAACATGTCAAATATGCTTGTATAAGGTATAATTGAGAAAGTAGTAACCACATGTGCATTATCAACCTGTAAAGGTATGTTAATCTCACCAAGAACTATTAGAGAGGTCCCATCGAATGCCCTAACTTATATAGTAAAAAGGTGTAAATCATGATGAGTATAACCTAAATGCGTAAGTAATGTCATGGTGAAATTTTTTTTGGTTTCACCATTATCAATAATAACATTGTGTATGATGTGTTTATCAAGGCATGCTTGAATTAATAGAAAATGAAGATCAGAGTCATCATCCTTAATTTCACTATCATTAAAGGAAATGGTAGGTTTTTAAAACACATGAGGTGTATGCCTTGTGTAAGTACCAATGACCCCATATAGTGGGTGTCTAAAATATGATGGAGGAGGATGTGCACTATATGCCATTTGAACTTTTAGTTCCTTTTTGGAATGTTCTTACAAAGGATTGTTAAATATTTTATGTTTATGGTGATCACTAGGTTATAAACCAGATTCTTTTGGAGGACTATCAAATTTAATTTATTTGTCATTGATGAGGTCTTAGATCTTATGCTTTATGGTAAAATATCTATTCATATAATTCTTAGGGCCTTAGAGATAGTCATAATAATCATTTACATCATATCCTTTGGGTAAAGGTCTATTTATATCAACCTCTATAGGAGGAGGGAGAGATATAAGGTGACACTCTAGGAACCACAAGAGAAATGAAGTAGGAGGCTTAGGTAAATGTGTAAATTATCTCCTCAATGCATTAGATAGGATAAGATGATTAGGATATTTTTTAACTATGTTAATCATGGTGGTTGTTTCCTTTTTAAGCTTAGGGGGTTCTACCTTATAACTTGGTTTGATTGTAATTTATTTATTAGATGTAGATTTAGCTAGTGTGTTTGTTATATACTTGAGCTTATTAGATGACATAAGCTTCATTTCACAGTCTTGTACAACATGTCATAATTCATCAAAATATTGATTTTTTTAAAACAATGGACTCATGTAAAGGAGAAAGCAAAATTTTCTTGAATATGTCTTGAAACTCTTTGTTTTCCATAGGATTGCTCATTATGGCTAGCATTGTATTATATTTCAAGACATATTCATTGACTAGTTCATTGGTTCCTTTTTTTATCTTTGAAATTTGATCATAGGAAACCTTTTCAGTAATGTTAATATAAAAGTGTGCCAAAAACTAATCTACTAAAGTTTTGAGTGCTTTCATGGTTTGGAGAGGTAAGTCATAAAACAACCTCAAAGCATAGTCATTTAGGCTTCTTATAAATTCTTTGGTTTAAATTTTATCATTTGAAGCATAATCAAGGCATGTTGTCTAAAAGGTTCAAAGATGTTATTCAAGATCACCCCTTCCATCATAAAATGTGAACTTAGGTGCAAAAAATCTAGTTGGTAAAGATTTAAAGAGATCTCAAGTGCAAGAGTATTATGCAACACATCTTGAAAATCTATATCATGTAAATACTTTTATTTAATGCCTTATCCTAAAAGGTATTTACTACTTGAAGGAGTGATTGAACTATAGGCCCAATGGGATTTTGGTTAGCAATTTGAGTAGTCACCACAGGGGCTAAGAACATGTTTTGAGTAGTAATAGGCATTGAAATTGGTATTTATGTTGAAACAAAGGGTAAGTTCCTAATAGATTTATCAATAGTGGTTTTAGGGAAAAAACATTGGAACACATAATCCATGCCCCCATTAGATGTATTAAGTTATAATATGTTCAAGGGGATGGATGTATCCACTAAAGTTTTTGCATTTTTAGCCTCAAGATAGTTTTTGAGATTTTATCAAGATCTTCAAGTTTTTGTCAATTGCACTCACAAAACATTGTAATTACATGCACTTGGTCATTTTATACTTGGTCATTATCATTATTTTATATATTTTTATTATGAAAATCTTCTTGTATGAAAACCCTATCAGGATTTTTTTCATTGTCAACATGGGTATCATCATGATCCAAGGTATGAGCTCTCTAATTTATTTGAGACATCTTATATTGGTTAAGGTGAATCTCAATATCTTCAATATATATTCCCCCCCCCCCCGCAATCTAGTGTTATGCCTAGGTTTCATGAAAAAGAGTACTGATAGAAAATTAAAAAATACAACAATCTAAAACCCTAACTAGTTTAAAACCCTAGGAATTAGAAAAAATTGCATTCATATAGATCGGGTTCACTAAAATTTTAACCATAAATTGGATAAGGATATTATTTAGTAATTAGGGTTAATGATATATAAATTATAGGGAACAATGGTGAATATCATATCTACACTAGGATAATTAATGTGCTAAACTCAGATGTATCATATGCTGAATTTATAAGATTGAGATAATTATTAATGGAAAGTACAACTATGTTAGATTCACAAATAATAGAAAAAAAGTACTTAGTTATTTTTGATGCTAATACAATTCAAGATATATTATAGGTAGAAAGAAATCATGAAGATAGTTATAGATTAATTGTTAGATTCTAGATTTGGTGCCTCTAGCTCTTTAGACAGTTGCATTAGCCTAGGACAATTATGTTAACACTAGTGTCTGAGATCGATGCTACTTATTATATATAATATTCACTAAAATAATAAGTAACCACCTAGATGATTTTAGGTTTGGATTCACCTTCACTTTGGTGTATTCATAAATGGATCATGGACTGTCTCTCCTAGTGAAATGGAAAAATCCTAGATTTGCATCTTTAATGTGACCTTCAGGGAAAATAGGTTGGTGGGCACATGGTATTGAGAGGACTTAAATGACCCCAATATTAAATGGCACTTATTTCATCTCCAAAATGGCCTTAAACTCATGTATTTATCCCCTACATGTTGACTTCTATGTGAATCATGCAATGTGTAAAGTAATTAAAATAATGACCTAACTTGTAACTTGAAAAATATGACCTTATGACTAATCATTTAGTATTCCAAACCTGTATTTGGGTTTTTCCTTTTATTTATATTATAATAGGGTAGAATAGGAAAGTTTTTGGTAACTTGAGTACTTCTTAAGTGCTCTTTTGGTATGATTTCTAGGTGAGTAATGATTGAGGGATGATATTATATTTATACCAATCCTATCAAGAGTTAACTCACATTAAATCATTTAGGATGACCAATTTAATATGTTTTATTTAAAAATTGGATGACTTTAAATCACTATACACTTACATTAGTCTAGGATAGTAATAATGATACTAATGTCTAACCCAAACATTAGTGTCTAAGGAGAAGAAGAGTAGGCAAAGGCTCAAAACTTATAGAGGCATAAGATAAGAACTTTTTAAGAATATTAGGAAAGATGAGATGTCTATGTCATCAATATAAGGTTGGTTGGACTAAGAGATAGGCCAAGGGGCACAAGATATAGTATATGCCAGGCTTTTAGAAGCAAAACATGTGTCAAACTAAGAGGAAAATATAGGGTCATGAGTTTTTCAATTGTATAATACTGAGGTACTACATAATCACAAAATATCATCTAAATTTGCCCTCTTTAATTTGGTAATGAAATTACTACTTTAAAGGAAAGGAAAAAGTACCTGGGTGTGTATTCACACCTTTTATTTACTTGAATTAAATTTGAGTGATTTGTTGGAGATGGGTTTGAATGATTTACTAGTGATTGAATAGTAACCAAGAGAATGTTATAGTATATAATCAATGTATATAACCTGGCTTAAAAGTACTTGAAATTGATTGAAATTGAAAGAGCAAGGTTTAGGAGTACACCATTGTGTCGATGTAGTTTCCTTGCCTATTAGAAAGTTATTTTTGCAAAATATGTATCATTATAAATCTCTAAAATTAATATTAGGATAAATATAGATAATTATTTAAAGTTCATAAATCTAAGTAGAGAGAGAGAGAGAGAGAGAGAGAGAGAGAGAGAGAGAGAGAGAGAGAGAGAGAGAGAGAGAGAGAGAGAGAGAGAGAGAGAGAGAGAGAGAGAGAGAGAGAGAGAGAGATTAGAAGGCACATGCCCCAAACTATAGAGCAAAATTGAGTTGCCACCTGGTGGTTGAGATTAGCTCAACTATGGAACCCAATGATACTCATAACCCAGTGAGTTTAGATGATCAGGTCCAAACTAAATTTTTTTTTAAGATTGATTAATTTAATCACTCTAACTATAACAAAAGGTGAACCAACTATTGTAACAGATTAGCTTGCCAAAGTTTATAAAATTTCATTGGGTATCAGTATGTGTAATAGTTTTAGAATCTAATTTTGATTTATATTTTGTAATATTAGGCTCATGTTTCATATCATATTAACCTTATATTTATTTCATGATGAAACTATGTGTAACAATGGTACCATGTATAGAATTCTACCATAAATGTGTATCATAATCATATAATTGTGTGCTTTGGGAAATTCAAAAATTGTGTACATGTGGAGGACATGATTCCAAAGCATGCCTCCATTATATATGGAGAAATTTAAAAATTATATAAGTACCAAGGTGGAATAAATGTTTCTAAAACATGTCCCTACTATAAACTAGAGATGTTGAAACCTCAATAGGTGTGGATAACTTGCTTCCAAAACATGCACCCACTAAATCTATGAATTATAAGTACCATATTGAATTAATATGGATAACATGATTTTGAATCATGCCTCCACTAAATTTTAAACTATGAATGTGTTGAATCCATGTCATCATGGAATTCCCCCACTAAATCTACAAATTGTTGTAAGTACCATATACCATGTGAATATAGAGAACATGATTACAAAGCATGCCACACTATAGTCTAGAAATTGTGAAAGATGTGGAATCCATGTCACCATGACATGACCAAAATATTATGCCTCTCATTTTGAGGTGAGGTAAAAATAGTACCTAGTAGTTATCTCATCTCAAAGGTTAAGCCATATAAATCTATGAATGTAACCGTGTAGCATATAAAATGAAAAATATCTAGGTAGATTTAATATTAAATTACATAGAAATGATGTGATCACATGTAGGCCAAAGATACATGATAAAAATCATGAAAACATCTAGATAATAAGCACAAGATCAAAAATCAAACAAGTACACACACAAGAGCACTCAAAAGTAAGTTAAAAGGCAATGATCTAAGGAGACTGCAAATAAAGGGCATGTTCAAATGCCACAAAATTGAATGGACATATTTAATCAAATATCTAAAAATAAAATAATGACATTAAAATGTTAAATAATCTAATTATATAGGCATAGAGGCCACATACTATGGAGCATATTCAAGTGCTTGAAAAAGGCAAGGCAATAGCAAGGAAAAAAACTCAACAAAGTGTGTAAAGGAAAAGCACAAGCAACCAACATAAAAATGTCATAGTGGCCCATAGATCAAATGTGTTATCAAAAACATCAAGTATATAATAGATCAAGTACCCTATGTAATTTATAAGCATTTATAATGGGCATGTGTAAGTATATATGTAAGCTCAAACATGATAATGTAGAGTGTTCATTGAATCTTATAACCTATGTATATCAAGATCGTAGAAGATGGATGCCCCCAAAATCCTAGTGTCATGAGTAGAGAGAAGGCCCAACACCCATAATTTTATAATTTATCTATGTATGCATGTGTATGTGTATGTAGGATTAAATGATATGCTAGTACTCAATATAGAACTAACACATAAATGTCAAAGAACCAATAGAACATGTAGGTGTTGAAAGTGTTTTGAAAATTTTAATGTTTTTTTTTGGGGTATTTTGAAAGAGATAAGATCATCCTATGATATCATCCAAAGGATGATCATAGGTATATCCCCACTTGGAACATGGTACAAAAAACTAGTGGTATTGCCAAGGAGCATGTGTAGGTACAATATTTGTCAATATAGTATATATGATGTTTGGCATATGTATAATGGGATTTTATGGTCATGAAGTACCAATAGAATTAATAAGGGTTCTTGGAACACATATTTGTGTATTCTATGGTTTATTTTTAATAAAAATAATAGGAACATGTTTAGGTGGTCTACATATCTAAATATGGTTTGTAGAAGATTGGAGCCCATTGTTTGTCTCTAATGTAAAGGTCTCTAAAGTAATAGCCACATAGTAAAGGGTATTGTTTGTTTCTTACCCTTTTTTAGTGTATTAGCCTTAAGAGGCTTGATAATTAAATTATTGGGTATGAATTTCTCTTGTTCAAGAGGATACTCATATGGAATACCATAAATTGTAAATACCCAATTGGCTTGAATGCATTTAACACACCCATGCACTATAAAAGGTACTGCTCAAAGATTGTGTATCCAAGGTCATCCTAACAACATGTCAAAGATGCATGTATAATGAATAATAATGAAAGTATTAACCACATGTGTAGAACTAACCTATAAAGGTAGGTCAATCTTGCCAAGAACATTCTGAGAAGTCCCATCAAATTCTCTAATTGATCTAGTAGAGAGGTGTAAATCATGATTAGTATAATCCAAATGCGTAAGTAATATCATGGTTCAAACATTTTTAATATCACCATTATCAATCATAACACTATGTATGGGGTGTTTATCAAGGTATGATCAAATGAATATCAAAGTCATCATCCTCAATTTCATTGTCATCAAAGGAAATGGTAGGTTTTTATACGACAAAAGGTATATGTATCACATAAGTACCAATGATGCTATCTAGTGGGTGTCTTTAATATTGTGGAGGAGGATGTGAATTATATGCCATTTGAAATTTTGGTTCTTTTTTAGAATGGTTTTGCAAAGGATTGTTAAATATATATTTTTTATGGTGATCACCAAGTTGTGAACCAGATTATTTTAGAAGATTGTCATATGTAATCTGTTGGTCATTGATGAGGTCTTGGATCTTATGATTTTAGGTAAAAAATTTGTTCGTAGAATGCCTAGGGCCTTGGTGATAGTCACAATAAGTATTTTCATCATATCTTTTGGTATATGTCTATTTATATCAACCTTTGTAGGAGGAATGGATTATTAACATCGAGAAGTATTTAACACTACATAATGTTGAATTTTGGTAATGAATAACTTACACATAAAGGGGGGAATTTTGAAATCATTGGGCATGCTGGGCACGCATCCAGAATGTTTCATCACAATGATATGGGTGCACTGGGTGTGTATCCAGAATTTGAAATCGATGGGTGGCAGGCAGAAGGCACTTTTTCTATCTTGGAAACCGCTGGTTTGCAGGTATTCAAAAAACTGATTGTGGAGAATCAGGCAGGAGTTACAAACCCTGGAGGAACTACAAGAGGTATAGAGAAAAATGTTGGGTCAGAATTTTTGGCAGATGTAAATAATGGAAAATCTTCAAGCGGATCTGATCCTTTTTGTGGGATCTGTGTCTCCTAATTAGATTTTCCTTTTGCTGTGTTGGGGCAGGAGCTTGAAAAGGAGAAAGATAATGTTGATCTTAATATGGAAAATCTTTAGAAGCACTGAAGGCAGCCTTTTCAGAACAAAGAACATGGGCATCTCTGTTTGGAAAGAAATCTAATGGAAAATATCTTTTCTCACTGGTGACTGCTAAGTCTTGTTGGGAGAAAGGTGAGTTTCAAGTTTTTATTCCAGATCCTTTAATAGATTTTTTTGTGTCTTCCATGGATTTCACCCTAGTGGGTAAATTTTTAGGAGAAAGACCAGATCTAGAATCTCTTAAAAAAATGGTTAAAAGGAAATGGGTTATTTGAGGAGAGGTAGATATGGCACTAATGTTGAATGGTTTCTTCTCGTTTATCTTCAACTGTAAGGAAGACATGAATATGGTTCTGTGTGGAGGACCGTGGTCTTTTGGTAAATGTTCTCTCACTATTAAAAAATGGGAGCCTAACATGGATCTCTCAGATTCTTTTTTCTTAACCACTCCCATATGGGTTAGACTTCCTAGCCTCCCTTTAGATTTTTGGCATGAGGACATTTTTAAAGGTATTGCCAGTTCTTTTGGTGAACTTGTGGCATTGGATAATGCTACGGCTACTAGATCCAAACTTCAAAGTGCCAGACTTTATGTTAAAGTGGCAGATCTAAATCATCTCCCAGAAAAAGTGGATCTAATATCCAAGCTGGGCAAAAAAACTCAAGGGATTGTTTTTGAAGACTTGCCCAATTCTTGTTATGCTTGTAAGAAACAGGGGCATCTGGTCAAATATTGTCCTTCCAAAAGTAAAAATCATCCTAGTAGTGTTTTCGATGGGAGAAAGACAAAGGTTGAACATATGAAAGTATGGAAACTCAAAGAAGATCATCGACAAGAATAAAAGAATAATGAAGATTCTAAAGCTCTACATGCTGAGGTGGAAAAAGAGCCTTCTTTTGAAGATCCTAAAGCTCCACATACTGAGGCAGATAAAGAACTTTCTTTTGAGAAAGAAAATTTTGAGGAAGAAGGACATGGGATGCAATCAGAAACTATAATATCGGTATAAAGAAAAGATGATTTGACTGATCTATCAAAACAAATTGTTTTCTATCAAAGGATAGAAGACCGATGGAGAGATGTAGATGACAAAACTGTGCTAGAGGAAGGTGATTTCTTGGTTGAAGCTAGAAATAAATTAGAGGGAGTTTTTCTTACTTCTCAATCCAGGTAGATTCAGGTTGATAATGATTTCCCTTTGGATGAGCTTCTTGTGAATGATAATGGAGAAAACTTAAAGCATATTCTAAACCAAAGAAAAAGGGCTGAAAAAAAGACCAATACTAAGGGGGTAGAAACTAGAAGCAGCAAAAAAGACCAGCAAACTAAGGTGAAACATCTTGCTTCTACTCTGGATAAATCTGGAAAAAGAGATGAATATATTTTTAAGGTGAAACCAGATGTTGGTTCTCCGGACAAACCTGGAAGAAGATCCACTAGGAAAACCAGAGAGCTCGAGAGTATGCAGAATATTGATGATGGCAGGCAGGCAACTATTCTAGATTTTACCCCTAAAAAATAGATATTAAACCATTACTTGGACTATTAGGGGGTTGAATATAACTTGGATTTTGATGTTGTCCTTGTATAACCAGTTTCTGATGCTACTATTTAGTAGGTTTTAGGAAGGCTTTTCTTGGTGCTTGGTAATGCTTTATCTTTTTTGGTTCTGTTAAAGGGTTTTGGGGCCCCTTCAAAACTTGTTTTTATCTTAATCTAAAACCTTTGTAGGAGGAGGGAAAGATATAAGATGATACTATAGTAACCATGGGATTAATTAAGTAGGAGTCATAGGTAAATGTGTAAACTATCTCCTTAGTGCATTAGATAGGATAAGCTGATTAGGCTATTGTACAACTATGTTAACCGTGGTGTATGTTTCCTTTTTAGGCTCAAGAGGTTTTACCTTATAAATTTGTTTTATTTTAAATTTTATACAAGATTTAGATATAGTTAGTATGTATGCTACATACTTGAGCTTGTTTAATGACATAATATTCATTTCATGGTCCTATACAATATGGCAAAAGTCATCAAAAGATTGAAAGTATTTGAAAACAATGGAATCATGTAAAGGAGCAAACAAACTTTTATTAAATATGTATTTCAACTCTTTGTCTACCATAGGATTGGTCATTTTGGCTAGTATTATATTATATCTCAAGACATATTCATTAGCTGGTTCATTAGTTCCTTATTTGATCTTTGCAATTTGAGCATAGGAAACCTTTTTGGTAATGTTAATATAAAAGTGTACCAAAAACTAATCTATAAGAGATTTGAATTATTTCATGAATTAGAGAGGTAAGTCATAAAACCACCTTAAATCATAGTCCTTGAGGCTCCTTGTTAATAGTTTGGTCAAAATTCTATCATTTAAAGCATAATCAAGGCATGTTGAATAAAAAGTTTGAAGATTTTGTTATGGATCACCCTTAAAATCATAAAATGTGAACTTAAGTGCAACAAATCTAGTTGGAAAAGGGTGAAAAGATATCTCAAGTGCAAGAGGGTTATGCAACACATCTTGTGAATCTATAGCATGTGAAGACTTTGAATCCTTTTGTTCAATGTTTATAACAGTATCCTGTAAGTTCTTTATGGCTTGAAGGAGTGATTGAACTATAGGCCTAGTGGGATTTTGGTTAGAAATTTGGGTAGTAACCATAGGGGATGGAAACATATTTTGAGTGGTAATAGGCATTGAAACTAGTATTTGTGTTGAAGCAATGGGTAAGGTCCTAATAGATGTATCAATAATAATTTCAAGAAACCAAGGTTGGAACACATAATCCATGCCCCCATTATATGTATTAAGTTTTAATGTGTATAAGGGGATGGAATTATCCACTAAAGCATTTTCATCTTTAACCTCTAGTATAGTTTTTAATATTTTATTAATATCTTTAGGGTTTTGTTGAATATGGTCATGAAACATTGAAATTTCATGCACTTGGTCATTGTCTACTTGATCATTATCATTTTTTATCATATTTTCATTTTCAGAATCCTCTTCTATGATAACCCTATTGGTATTTTTTTCATTGTCAACATGGGTATCATCATGATCCAAGGTATGATAGCCCTCAGAGGGCTTGAAACATCTTAGATGGGTTGAGGGGAAGCTTAATATTTTTAATAGACACACCCCCCAATATAGGTCTATGCCTAGGTTGCATGCAAAAAGAGTATTGATATAAAATTAAAATGTATAACAATTTGAAACCCTAGATGGTTTAAAACCCTAAGAATTAAAAAAAAATCACATGGATCAGTTTCACAAAAATTTTAACCCTTATTTGGATAAGGATCGTATTTAGTGGTTAGGATTATTAGGATTCTTTTATTTACACCATCATAACTTAACCTACGCACACACTAAAGTGATTAAGATTCTAACATGTTGGCGCACTGGCATTTCATGCAAGAATGAGTTATCACATGCTCACCTAAAGCATGCAATTAAGGAATAGTTCCTATTGGTTTTATCATATGAGGGTATATTAATAGACAAGTGCACTCAAACATATTAAAAATACTAATCTCATTCTATAATTCATCTTAACACACACTTATTACTTAGTGATTAAAAAAATGGCATAAATGATAGCTATTAACCTTGACTCAGTTAACTGAACAATAACATACATGATAAATAACAACATTATTTCCATAGTTAGTTGAATAATAGTTTTAAGTCAACACAAGATTCATCCATCATATTCATAAGTGATATCTAAATATTACATATTTCTATAGGTATAATGCAATTAGCTTGTATAAACTCTATCGATAACACTCAATTGAAAAATAATGTTGCAAAGTACATTCTAGGGGTATGCATACTTGTTTTTCTCCAACCAAGTAGTTCAAAAAGTAAATACACTCAAGGTGGCTCATCAACAATCATCAATACACTTAATTTGTGAACTCTAATTACATTAATTTTTTAAGGACCTGGGCCTTTCTACCCCTATATTCTCTCTTTGGTGTTGGATCCTTATCATTGAGCACCTATCTTAATTTGGGTCAATGTTGGATTTATGCTTGACTTATTCTCTTCCATCCCTAAAAATCACTCCATAACCATTCTCCACTTTATTTGTGATCCTCAATTCTTCCACAAAGTTTTGAGTCCTTTGTTATCAAGTTCTCCATTTAAAATTCACATTTATTCCATGAGACTTGGTCCTTTCATACCATGGATTCCCATGCTATGGTATTCTACACCATGCCTCTCAATACCAGTTATTCCAAAAAGTACTTATCCAAAATTGGGGCCCAACATCACCCCACACTAAGCCATTAGTATATTTTAGACTAAGAATTATGCTTAGGTTCCACCAAAAACTATGGCCTTATCTGCTCAATTTGATTCTTAACACCTTCTTAATGGTTCAAGGTATTCTGCAGTTTGGATTTTATTTCTTCTACCACCACTTTGAGATTCTTGGTCTTCTTGGGTTGTTTGAGACACTCACAACCTTTATTTACCAAATGTTTAAGGGATGTGTATTCATCCTTATGAACACATTAAAACATAGTGACCTCGGTGACAACATATCCTTAGAGTGTTTTGAAGTTTGAATTTATTTCTTGATGGTGAGCTCACTTATTATGTCCTCCATTTCCTCCATATCCTTGAATAATTTGGTGTGCTCTATGCTATCTTTTATTAACAAGGGGTTATCTACCAACTACTATCATTGAAGCTCTTTAATTTGGATCCTACCTTCCAAAATATTGATTTGTCATGCTAGCTTTTCAAAATCTCGATCCAAAATGGGAAAGGTTTCCCCAAATATATGTAAGAAAATCTTGCATATACCTACTTATTTTGTGAATTGATTTTTTACCCAAGTTTGTTCATTTTGAGGGTCAGGTTGGTCCTTACATCCTTTCAGCATGAGCTTCACAAAGGTCTCCAATTTATCCACTACCTCACTATAAAAGGGTACTCCATCTGTGATCACTAGTTCTTATCTCAAAATGGTTTTAAAAAATGTTCAATGTCTTCACCTTGGCCACCATTTCAATTTATAATTAGCACTTAACTTCAAGAAATTATTCCTCAAGATTTTTTCTTACGATGACTTTGTTATTATATAAAACCACCATCTCCTCATATTTCTTCTACGATCATTAAACATCAGACTTAGTTAAGGTATTCTACCTTGTGACTTCATGTGCCAAATTTAAAAGTGTCATGCTAGTCTGTACAATGGTAAACTACCATGGGTCTACCCAAAGTGTATATGGAAGTGCCCCCAATTCTAGGTCCAGTACTAGGCTATTTGAAGTCATCTCAAAATGGCATTCTTCATTATAAACATCATGAGAGAAGGTTAACTCCCATTGAGTCTGCTCAAATGCATCCTCTAGTGAAAAATGTGAATACATATACAAGAGATTTTATGGCACTCCCTTCTAATAATTAGTATACCAATCTCATTAAATAACATCAATAAAAGGAATGTGCCCCATGCAAACCTTTATTTGGGTAGGAAGTGGGCTTTTTCTATGTCTATATTTTTTTTGGGTGAAGTAATGCACCCAATTATATTTTATTCACATGATAAATTATTGAATGACATAAAGGTGGGCCATATCCACCTCTTTCCACCTATTACCACCTCCAACCTTGGTCATTATGATGCATTCATCCACTCTAAGGGTGGGATCTTGGAGACCAGTGATATGCATAGCATGGCCTTATTTTTTATACTCAAGCACCATAAAAGTCTTTTTGATCTCATCTTGGTCCTCCAAGTCATAAACAAGGTTTGTGTCTCAACACTAAACCCTTGTGACTTTGATTATCCACTCTTGTTTAATCCTAATCTAACACCCAACAAAGTATATATAGTCTTCATGCACTCATAAAATCCAAAACTTTAATACTTTAACCAGATTTCCAAAATATAAAAAATTGAACAACTAGAAAATTCTAGCATCATTTAGATCATTGTAACTTTTCAAGTCATATACTAGCTCACTCATCATGTTTTGGTGTTCTACCTAGTATTCACATTGCAATTATACTTCATTGCCAAGCTAGTGATGGTTATAATCAAAAACATTATAAGTGGGCACATTTTATGTCTATTTCTTTGTGTATAGTATCACCCTTAGGTACTGCATTTCTTCAACCAACAATGGGGGTGGAGGGGATACAATAGGCTTATTCTTTTCCTAACACACCATTTCTAATTCTATGTCTTCCTCATGCATTTCAAGATCTTTAGATACCCCCTATCTAATTAACACAATCTCACACTCTCCAACTCTTCTTCCTCTAGTATCACAAGTAAAATCTCACTTTGATGGGACTTTTTCTTCAGTTGCATCACCCTTAGAGGAGCCTAAAGGTTGAGGAGAAACCATCCAATATTCCTAAAATAATATGTGGTTGCCTTGTTATCCCACTCAGCTCTCCTACTTTAATACCCTCTAATGGTAGATTTTAACCTCTACAACCTAAAAAATTAAAAACTTGTGTGTCCTTACACTCTTCCCAACACTCTTCTTATTTATCTCAACTAATACACTCTATAATACTTAAAAAAATAGTTACAAATAGTTAATTCTCACTCATCTAAAAACTTCAAAAGTACTTTTTAGTAGCTCAATTATGCTCCTTCAGCTTTGTAATTTCACAAATATGATAATAGTAAAAAATTAAATGAACTGCATTTAACCTTTTATAGGCCCAAGGAGGTAGCTTTCATTTACTACCCCACTACCTCAACCATCACTTCATGCCATAATATTGATAATGATATTTCCATGATGATTACTTGGCACACTTGTCATTACCATTGCTTCCTTTTATTAAATGCATGTCTCATCCCATGCTTTTCTCAAAGTGCGTGGTAGTTGTAAATAATTTAAATATTTTCCACTCTAAAGGCAAGAATATTAGTTCTTAGTCTCAACTTAGCTTGGTGGCTATGCACCACATCCTATGTACCCTTTTGTCCTTACACACTTCCACTTATGCACCTTTGATCCCATGCACATTCCTATTGACCATATCCTTGGTGCTTCATAGATGTTATTCTACCCTTAACCCACACTAAAAGTTATTTGTGGTCCTCCATGATAGTACAAAGAACTAAAAACATTATGTTCACCCTAAAACTACTCAAGGGTGCACAACCAATGCCATACTCTATTGATAATAATCAAAATCCTAGACTAAACTAATGGCATATGCCTTATTATTATAAATAGGAAATACTATTTAGAATAATAGGGCCTCAACTAACTACCATTTAAATGTCTAAGAAGGAATTGGCCATCTAGTTTCTTTAACCTGCATGTGTCGATGGGACAAATACTATGAATGATGAAGGGGCCATCCCAATGTACATGAAGCTTTCCTAAGTGGCATGAAAACTTGGAGGCATATACTAAGACTTGAATACCTAGAGCAAAATTCTTGTTCATCAAATGGAAATCATGTTAGGATTTTTTTTGCATTTCTCCACCCCTTGACTCTAATGTGTGAGAAACTAGGTCTCATCGAGCTACAACAAAGCATTTAATTGTACTTTCAAGGGCTCTACATCATCCAGTCAACCAACACATGTAATGCAAAGAGAAGGAACAAAGAATTTAACCATAAGAACTTATTCAATATCAAACACAAGATTGAATAGTGTGTTCTTGTTTAACCACTTGTAAAGGGTCTAATCTTCCCATAATACCATAGACACATGATCATCCTAGTCAATGTGTCCAATATTACATATCTTGGTCAATGTATTACCCAAGATCTGGTTAGTGCCTCAACTGTACCAATGACCTAAAGATGATATGGTGTTATTTTATGGTGCATGATCATGAATTATACCAAGAGGATATAAATGGTATCATTAAATAAATGGGTGCCTTGGTCCATTGTCAGACTCAATGAACATTCAAACCATGTAATGATATTTTCCCAGATGAATTTTATAGTAGTGATAGTGGTAAAATTCCTTGTTGGTGTAGTTTCAACCCAATGAGTAAGATAATCAATAGCATTGATAACATAACATATGTCAATATGCCTCCCTGCTAGATTTATGGGGCCAAAAAAGTTGATAACCCACTTTTTAAAGGGTTTTCATGACAAGATAGGATGAAGGGGCATTGCATCCCTCCTGTGCAACTTTCCCATTCACTGAAAAATGTCTAACTAGCACGTGTAAGTTTTAACATATTTAAATAAGGTATGCCACCATAAACCATCCAAAAGGACCTTCCATGTTGTAGCTTCACTAAAATAGTGTCCTATGATGATACCCTCATGAAATTCCCAAAGTACCTTAGTACACTCATGCTACATGATGTAGTGTATTAGCACTTAATCCCAACCAAAATTATAAAGGTCATCCCTATAAGCTGGAATGAAACAACATGAACAAACAATTGCTTCTTTTCTAGAGTGTTGAGGTGAGTTGGTGTTGAACCCATATTCATAAAGGTAGTGATATATTCTAGCTACTCGAGCATGTACATGACTTGAAATACTTGCATGCCATGTAAATTATCTTTGAATCCTAAAATTGATGTCATTTTGGTTAGATCATTGAAATTTCCTAAAACCACATTAAAAAAATGTGTTTTTAAATAAAAGTGTTTGATAAACAAGTTTAAAACTCAAACTTCTCATGACTCTACAAGGAAAAGTATACAAAGGTAATAAACATGTTGTTAAGCACAAAAATGAAAGAAAGAAAAATCAATTTTCACTATGTTCCTAGCTTTTTTTTTTGATGTAGAGATCATCATCAATCCTTGAAATCATCAAAGATTTTCCACAATTTTCATCAATCCATGTAACCTTATTAAAAAAGATGCGAATTTCAAAGCTAAAACTCTAAATTTAAAGATTTAAATGCATCTGTTATAAAAACTAAAGCTAACATATCAATCTCCTTGGCCATAGAGGATACTTGGTCCCACTAAGCATGCCATTATATACCTTAGGTGTTCAAAGAGTAAAAAATATGTAGATTAGTCCCTTGTTAGTCCAAATGAGAAAAAATCAAGGATAACAATACACTAAGACTAAACACTCTTGCCTAAGAACTAGGGAGAGCATAGCACAATAAGTAAGATCACAAAATAAAGACGAAGACTAAAAATTTCTTACCTCCTTTATAAAATTTGATAATTTCTTATTGGAATAAGTATGTTTTTGCTTGGCCTAATGATTGTAGTCTTCTATTAATGTTCTTACATGGTGGTAGCATCTCTCCAATAGTCACTTATGGCTTGGTGTAAAGCTTGGCATAAATTGGGCATTATAACATTACTCTCAAAGACTTTAAGAAGGTATTCCAACAAAATATCCTTACACAAAATTTTATTAAAAAATGATGTGGGCACTTGTATTTATAGCTCAAATAACTAACTCTAACCCTTGGGAGGTTACATTAAATTATAATTTGGGTTGAGTCTAAATTAACCTAGGTTCAGTCAGTCTAACTCTGGGTTGGGTTAAAGCACTCATGAAATCTTGAGACCTCAATTTCAAATATTTATGAGGCATGACAACTCATTTTAGATATTTATGAGGCGTGACTCATATTTTTGGAATATTTATGAGATAATAAATTACTTTATTAGCTCATTTGACCTTTGACTTCATATTTGGTTAAAATTTCCTAATTTGGTAAATAAAATTCACTAATTTTATTTAGAATTTTTGTTTGGGCAAGTTAATTAGGAATTGTAATATAATTAGTCTTAGTGTTTTTTGGCTTTTGGCAATTATTTTAAATATCTTCAATTAATAGCTTGATATGCCAAAAGTGTTAAATTACTTGGTTGTAATTTAACTAGGGTTAGAATAAAAATAGGTTAGTGACGCATATATGGTAATACACCAAATATGCTAACCTCATCATATTTTTTAGTAATTAAATCCCTTATGTAGATGAATTTGGGCAATTTAGATGATTTATAGGTTTAAAATGTATCATTTTCTAGAAATTAAACTGAATCTCGACTTAAGCACAAAAGTCACCAAAACTAAGTGTCTACATAGAAATGATAGGGCCTAAGGGTGAATATTAGATCTACATCAAACCAATTAATGTGTTAAACTCATAAATACCATATGTCAAATTTATAAAGCTAAGATAGGCTATTAATAGAAAGTACAACTATGCTAGATATACAAATGACATAAAAAAGTACTCTATTATTTATGATCCTAATACAGTGTTGGATATGGTACATGTATAAAATAGGCAAAAAGATAGTTCTAGTTCAATCATCAAATTATGGATCTAATGCCTCTAACTCTCAAGATAGTTGCATCAGCTTGGGATAGTTGTATCGATATAGTATCTGATTTCAATGCTAGTATCTTGTATGGAATATTCACTTAAACAAGATGCAACTACTTGGATGTTTTGGGATTTTTCTTTGCCTTCACTCTAGTGCATTCATATTTAGGTCATGGACTAACACTCCTAGTGAAATGTTAAAACCCTAACTTTACATCTTTAATGTGACCTTGGAGGAAAATGGGTTATTAAGAATATGATGTCAATATGACTAACAATGACTTTGATATCAAAGGGAATTGCATACATATATAATACTCTAGAAGAGGGCCTCATACTCATGTAATTCTCCCCTATGTGTTGTCTTGTTTGTGAATCATGCAATGTCTAAAGTAAGTACAATAATGGCCTAGCTTGTAACTTGGAAAATATGACCTTATGACTTTTCTTTTAGTACTTCATACCTCTAGTTGGGTTGTTCTTTTGATTGATATCAAAATAAGGTAGAATAGGAAAGATTTTGGTAACTTGAGGGCTTCTTGAGTGTTTTTTGAGTGCTCTTTTGGTATGATTAGTAGGTGAGGAATTAATGAGGGTTGATATTGTATTTATACCAATCCTATTAGGAGATAACTCACATTAAAGAACTTAGGAAAACCATTATAATACATTTCATTTGAAAATTGGATGACTTTAGGGCACTAGACACTTGCATCAGGCCAAGATAGTAACATCAACACTATTATCTAACCTGATTGTTAGTGTCCAAGGAGAAGGAGAGTAGGCACAGGCTCAAAAGTTATAGAGGTATAAAATAAGTACATTTTAATCATTTTATGTAAGATGGGATGTTTGTCATAAATATAAGGTTGGTCTAACTAAGAGATAGGCCAAGAGACTTAAGATAGAATAGATATGAGGCTTACAGAAGCAAGGCATATGTATAACTAAGAGGAACAACTAGGGTCATGAGTTTGTCAAGTGTATAAACTGAGGTGCTACATAATCACAAAATATAATCTATAGTTATTAATAATATAAATATACTATAGTATTATATTATATATGTAATATTATTAATTTATAATTATATGTCATATTAAGTATTATACACAAATATATAATATTCATTATAGTTTATTAAATAACATATATAGTATTTTATATATTTTAATAGTGACATGTTACAAAGGTTGTACATGTATCTACATGAGCTTCTTCAAGTATATCTCTTGAAATACTTTGTAATTGTCCTTTACCATCATCTCCTTATGCACTTTGAAATATTTAATTGCTCATGCTTTGTATGGACTTTCCATTTCCAAGAGATTTACCATTACTCATACTCATTGTAAAATAGAACATCTCTTCCCCAGAGAATGCATTACCATATGAAGGAGCACACAAATATCACCTCCAATAGAAAATCAGATTATTGTTGTTTGAAATCATTCACAACATATAATACAAAGTAAACATCCATTGGTTTCAAGTAAAGTATGACTACTGATTTAAACTCTTTCAATTTACAAAATCCCACTTTACCAAAAAGTTGAAAATTATGCCATCCCTTTTGATGTAACCTACACTTTTGGGAAACTACTAGTCTAAGTATAATTTGGGGTGCATTAAGTCATAAATAATTCACGTTCATACACCAAGATGTATCCCACCATAAAAATTTGTCACCTTCACCAATTAAATGCTATAATTTTCTATATAAATTCAACCCCTACTTATTTGTAATCTCTCCCCATATTTACCTAAAAATAAGTCATTATTTCCAAAGTGTAATGGATTTTCCTCCTATAATTTGGCATGTAGAGATGTTTTAGCGAGGCCATTAGATTTAAGAATATTTAGGGAACGTAAATTAGGTATAAAGTGCATGCATTCATTAATTTAGAATATTTTAGGGTTTTATTATGAAGCATTAAAATTATTTGGCCTATTTATGATACATATTAGATTAAAATTCAAAATTCTCAAGGTTTTTTCATAAATATGTTGATATAGATAAAAACCTCTTTTAGTTTGCCAAAATATTAAATGGATTTGCCAAATTTAGAAATTTACTATTTTTATTAAATGTAGATCTAAAAGTTGTACATGTGAATAAAATCCTATCAAGATGTCAAGTGAAATTTTAATATAAATGATTCAATACAAAGTGATAAAATTATCTCCTACACATCCTATACGCAAATCCAAATACTATTGTGCATATAATAGAATGCATGGGCATCATATAGATCATTATTTTGCATGAAAGAACCAAATAAAAGCTCACAATCATAGTGGTGATCATATCATTGATACATCTGCCAAGAAATCCACTCAAAATATGAGTATCTCTCCAAAAACACAAGTTCCAAAACAACAAATATGGGTACCAAAGAAAATTATAGAGCAAAAATAGTTGAAAATATCAAACGTAGAGCAAGAAAAGGTTCAAAAAGATAAATTAGATAAAGAAAAGGATTAAAGTTTACCTCTAAATAATGATACTCAATTTTACAAGAAATATGGTTTTGGAAATATATATTTACAAAACTTTGGTTATCATGGTCAAGGATTAGGAAAACATTCCCAAGGCATCACTCACCCTATTTCCACATCTAATCAGAATGACCACCAAGGATTAGGCTATAATGGTAATGTTAATACCAATCATTTAAATATACATTTTTTCAAAGAACAAGAACCTAAAAATAAGAACAAGTCAAAGAATAAAGCGCAAATAGCAAAGGTACCATTACAAAAAGAGCAATGAGCACTTCAAATATTAAAACTAGAATTGTTAACAAAAGAGGTCAAAAGATAAGATACATTTGACAAATCTAAGGTTCTAAATATGGTTACAAAGGGGAAAAATATAAGTCTTTCCCTATATCCAAACCATTCTACTCTCACTACTCATATAAATGGTGAACACTCTACAGATGAATAGTTTAGCAATTAATGTTATGATCCTCTCGATAACTTACCACATGATTTATACATATCTATAGGACCTAGTACCTATCTATTGAATCCATCACTAAAAAATAAGGAACCAAATGTGGATAAATGCAAACCAAAGATACCAAGTACAAAATTACCAAAAGATCATGATACACTTTCTAATTCTAATATGAAAACATATGGCACATATGATATAGGGCCTTCATAGAGGCATCTCTTTGATGAGATCCTTGTGTTTTAGTGGAACTTTTCCTTCTTCATGGTACCATTCTAAAATACCAAAAAAATTAAAAACATTCAAAAAAATCCAAAAACATTTTATGTACATACATATTCTATTGGCTCCTTGGCATATATGTGTTAGTTCTATGTTAAGGGATAGAATATCATTTACTCCTAAATACACATATAAATTCATACACATATACATGATACACTTATGGGTGTTGGGATTTCCCTCTACCTATGTCATCAAGACATTAGGGGCATTCATCTTCTATGATCTTAATACACACAGGTTATATGATTCGATGATCATTATAAATTATCATGTTTGAGCTTACATATATACTTATGCATGCCTTAGCCATGTTTATCTCTTGCACATGGTACTTGATATGCTATGTATTTGAAATTTTTTTCTAACACATTTGATTCATGGCTCATTATGACATGTTTATGATGGTTGCTTATGATTTTCCATTATAAACTTCCTTGATTGTTTTGACTTGTTATTATCTTGCTTGTTTAAGAATTTTAATATGCTTCATTGTATGCAATCCTTATGCTTATATTTGCCTTTTTAGATATTTGAATATGTCATTACCTTCTTGGAGATTTGAATATGTCATTGCTTATTGTATGAACATTTGATTATGTTATTCTTTAATTTTGTGGACATTTGACTAAGTCATGTCCATTCAATTTTATAATATTTAAACATGCCCCTTATTTGCAACCTACTTGGACCATTATTTTTTGACTTAATTTTGAGTGATCTTGTCTGTATGCTTATTGGATTATTGATCTTATATTATTAGCATCTAGATGTTTCCATGATATTTATCATGCTTCTTAGGCCTACATATGATCACATTGGTTTTATGCATGTCAATGATACATTTACCTAGACATGTTTCCTTCTATATGATACATAGTTATAGATTTCATAGTTGTCTTACCCATTTAAGGTGAGGTAACTTCTAGGTACTATTTTTAGCTCACCTAAAATGGGGGAATATTAGTGGGGGCATGTCTTATGGACATGGTTTCCCCACATTCATAATTTTCCATATTACAGTGGGAATATGATTTGGAAGCATGTTCTCCAAATTTATTTAGTATTCATTACTTAAACCAGTTTACAAACTCAATGGGGACATGTCATATGCACATAGCTTCCACACGTTCATAGTTTTTAGATTCATTGGGGCATGATTTGGAAACATATTCTCCACATTCATTCAATATTGTACCTATATCAATTCATATATTCAGTAGGATCATGCTTTGAAAGCATGTTCTCCACACTTAGTATTCATCATCTCCAGTTTATAGTGGGGGCATGTTTTATAAACATGTCCACATTGGTACTTATATTAGTTTCATATGTCTCCATGTATAGTGAGGACATGCTCAGAAAACATGTCCTCCACACTTACACAATTATCTAGAATTAGCCAAAGCACATAGTTATATGATTCAAATTCACGGTTGTGGTAGAAGTCTTTACATGGTGTCATTGTTATATATAGTTTTAACATGAAACATATCTAAGGTGCATATGTTATGCAACATGTGCATCATATTATACAATACAAATAAATCTCAGATTCCAAAACTATCACACATATTGATATCCCATGGACTTTTACAGTGTTTATTGAGTCAATCTACTATAGTAGTTAGTTCACCTTTTGGTGTGGTTACACTGATTAAATCATTCAATATTGATAATTTTTTAGTATGGACTTCATCACCCAAACTCACCTGGTTATAAGTATCATTAGGTTGCATGGTTGAGCTAATCTTAACTGCCAAGTGGCAACTCAATTTTGATCCAAAATTGGGGGCATCTCTCTCTCTCTCTCTCTCTCTCTCTCTCCATTTATATATGCACTTTAAGGATTTTATCTATATTTATCCTAATCTTAGTTTCATATCCTTACAATAATACATCTTTTGCAAAAATAACTTGTCAATAAGCAAGAAAGTTACATTGACACACAGGTGTACTCTTAAACCTTGCTCTTTCAATTTCAATATATTTCAAGTAATTTTAACATAGATTATATGTATTGATTATACATTGTAACATGTTCATGTTTTTAGGTCAGTCACCAACAAATCACTCAATTTCAACTCTAGCAAAGCACTCAAATTCAACTCAAGCAAAGACAAGGTGTGCATACACACCCATGTACTTATTTCTTTCCTTTAAACTAGTAATTTCATTATTAGATTAAGGAGGGGGGGGAATCTAGATGATATTTTATGATTATGTATCACCTCAATCTTATACACTTGGTAAACTCAGACCTTGGTTATTCCTCTTAGTTATACACATATCTTATTTCTACAAACCTCTCATCTACTCTATCTTATGCCCCTTAGCTTGTCTCTTAGTTTGAACAACCTTATATTGATAACATAGACATCTTATCTCATCTAGAATGCTTAAAATTTACTTATTTTACACCTTTGCAAGTTCAGAGCCTATACTTATTCTCTTACTCCCTATACACTAAGGTCTGAGACTGATAGTAACGTCGATATTACTATCCTAACCCGATGTAAGTGTCTAGTGCTCTAAAGTCATCCAATTTGTAAATGAAACATATTAAAATGGTTAGATAAATTATTTTAATGTGAGTTATCTCTTGATAGGATTGGTATAAATAAAATATCAACCCTCATTCATTCCTCACCTAAGAATTAGACCAAAAGAAAATTCAAGAAGCACTCAAGTTACCAAAATCTTTCATATTCTGCTCTATTATAATATCATTCAAAGGAATAGTCTAGCTACTGGTCTGAAGTACTAAAAGATTAATCATAAAGACATATTTTTCAAGTTACAAGTTAGGTCATTATTATAATTTATTTACACACATTACATGATTCACACACAAGCCAACACATAAGGGAGAACTACACGAGCCTAAGGCCATCTTCTAGAGTATTGGCTATGTAGGCATCACCCTTTGACAATAGAGTCATTGTGAGTCAACTTGACACCATGTGCCCACTAACCCATTTATCCCAAGGTCACATTGAAGATGAAAAGTTAGGGTTTTGCTATTTCACTAGGAACAACAATCTATGACCTAAATCTAAATACACTAAAGTGAAAGTGAAGCCAAACCCAAAAGCATCTAGGTGGTCACATCTTATTTTAGCTGATATTTCATATAAGCTAGTAGCATCAAACCAAGACAATAACGTCAATGCAACCATCCCAAGATGATATAACTATCAGGAGAGCCAAAGGTACTAGATCCATAATTTGACGGTTTTTCCAAAATTATCTTCCTACCTACTTTTTGCTTGTTCCAAATCTAGATTTGCATTTGATAACTCCTTAAACCAGATAGGTTAAACCTTGTCCCTGCTTAGTGCGAGTGCACAAGTATTTTATTAAATTTAAAAAATCAAGTACATAAAGGTGCCTTTACTCCGTTAACCCTTTTACATTGTAATCATTGATTTATATAGTTTTTACCAATGACCAGTAAAAATAACTAATCTTATAACCAACAATTTACAAGAAAACAACCCGTAAGGAAGTTCTAATTAATTAACATAAAATATAAAACTACCTAAAACTAAAACTAAGTAGGTTTATTTTATGGAGGTGTCTTTACTAAAAGATGCATGCCCCATTTACAATAATTATTTATTACCTACCAAAAATCTAACCTAATGTTAAGACTTTGGAACAAGTCCTAACAAACCCCCTTGTGATCCAAATTCAGGTCTTTGGACACATACCAAGCATTTTTTTGAGTTTTTCAAATTTGATTCTGTCAAGGGATTTTGTGAAGATATTAGCTATCTGATTGGCAGTTGGGCAATATATTGGATCAAGAGTTTTCTTTGCCACCAGTATTCACAGATAATGGTATTTGACATCCATATGTTTTGTTTTGGCATGAAACACTGGATTCTTAGACATCTTGATTGTACTTTGATTATCAATGTATAACTGTGTAGGAGCAAATTGAGAAACCTGGAGATCTTCAAGAATAAAACGAAGGCAACAATTTCTCTAGAAGCATCCCATGCTGCAATATACTCTAATTTTGTTGATGAAATTGCCACTGTATCCTGCTTCTTACAACACCAAGCAATGGGAGTTAAACCCATATGCATAGTGTATCCTATGCTTGACACTCTGTCATCCACACATCTGCCAAAATCTGCATCACAATATCCAACAAGTTTGAAGTTCTTGTTGCAGTAGTATTCAAGGCCATATGTTTTCATTCCCTAAAGGTAATGAAGTACTCATTTTGTTGCATGCCAATGAATTTTTCTAGGCTCATGCATAAACCTAGATAAAATTCCAACTAAAAATGAAATATTGGGCCTGGTAGTCATCAAGTATATCAAACCTCCCACCAATTGTCTATATGTGGTGCCATCAAAAAAGGTACTGCTATCATTCTTAGACAATTTCAAGTTACTTTTCATGGGAGTGAGGGCAGGTTTGTAATCACTCATGCCAAACCTCTCTAATAACTTAGAAATATACTTAGTTTATGAAATGAAAATACTATGCTCTTTTTGAGTTACCTCTATGCCTAGATAGTAGTGAAGAAGTCCAAGATTTGTCATCTCAAACCCATCTTTTAATTCATTCTTCATAGACTTGTTATGGTTTTCATCATTACCTGTGATAAACAAGTCATCAACATAGAGAAAAAATATCACCATTTTCTTACCCTGCACTCAAAAATAGAGAGCATCATCAGATTCACTGTGATGAAAACCAATGGATTTCAAGTATGAATCCATTTTCCCATACCAAGCCCTGGGTGCCTGTTTGAGTCCATACAAAGCTTTTAACAATTTACATACTTTATGTTCAGCACCCACCTATTCAAAACCCTAAGGTTGTTTCATATAGACTTCTTCCTATAAATCACCATTTAAAAAGGCACTTTTAACATCCAATTGATGTACTTTCCAACCATGTTGTGCTGCTAAGGCAAGTACCATACGAATAGTGTGTCATTTGGCAGTTGGTGCAAATGTTTCCTCATAGTCAATACCTTCTTGTTGTGCATATCCTTTTGCAACAAGTCATGCCTTATGTTTATCAATGGAGCCATCTGATTTATACTTAGTCATATAAACCCATTTACATCTGATGGGTTTAACATGTGGAGGAGGATCAACTAAAACCCATGTATTATTGCTAAGTATGGAATCATACTCACATTTCATTCCCTGTTGCCAAATGTGTTTAGTAGATGCCTCCTCAAAAGTGGATGGCTCAGTGGAAGAAGTAGTAACAACCATAGCATAGTTTACCTATTTTCAAGAATTCCTGGGCCCTGTTAAACCAACTTCATCTGTTGTCAAGTCAGAAAAAGTACTTTGAGCCCATTTTGGATACTTAGTCAAATTATTCAAATCAGGGACTCCAAAAATCTCATTATGTGTATCATTTGAAGGGGGACTTACAGAATTTTCAAAAATTTCTAAGTCATCAACTTGTGAACTTGTAGATGAAGGAGAGGAAAGTGAAGGAATTTGAGTCTCATACCATAACTTCAAAGAGTTATCCCCATTATTCAAACCCTTATCTCTTTTTGTATTTTTCCTCTTTAATCTATCAAGTTGAGAATAAATCTCTGTAGTGTTCATAGTCCCAAACTCATCAAATATTACATCTCAACTCACTATGAATTTGCCTGAATCATGTGCAAGCAAATGAAACCCCTTTTATCTTTAGAATAACCAAGAAAGATGTATTTTTGACTTCGTGGTTCCAACTTAGTTCTATGTTTAATAGGAACCAAAGCAAAACAAACACATCCAAACACTTTGAAGTGTTTAACTTTGGGTTTAAACCCATATCATGCCTCATATGGAGTTTGCCCCAAAAGTGCAACTGTGGGGGACCTGTTTCTCAAATACACTCCAGTACCAATGGCTTCGGCCCAAAACTTATCATCAAGTTGTTTATAGTGCAACATGGCATGTGCTATGCCCTCTAAAGTTCTATTCATCCATTCAGATACTCCATTTTTCTGTGGAGTATAAGCATTACTATTTTGTCGATGAATGCCATGTTCTTGACAATAATCTAAAAATTCATTTGAGGTATACTCACCTCCATTATCTGAACGAAGAGTGGCCAAATGTGAACTTGTTTCTTTTTCGACTAAGTGTAACCAATCAACAAACTTAGCGAAAACTTCAGATTTGTTTTTCATAAAGAATACCCAAGTCATCCTAGAAAAGTCATCAATAAACAAGATAAAGTATCTACACCCACCAATGGATGACTTTTTCATGTCACATACATCACTATGAACTAAATGTAAACATCTGTTAGCTCTCCAAGATGACTGTTTAGGAAAAAATTTCCAATTTTGTTTGCCCAAAAAACATGATTCACAAAGAATACTATCTTTACGAAAAGTGGGCAACCCATTCACCATACCATATCTCTGCAAATCCACTAAAGAGTGGATA
The DNA here is from genome assembly GCA_037957365.1 of Torreya grandis. Taxonomy (NCBI): domain Eukaryota; kingdom Viridiplantae; phylum Streptophyta; class Pinopsida; order Cupressales; family Taxaceae; genus Torreya; species Torreya grandis. The sequence goes on from JARHVA010005848.1 coordinate 938,908, forward strand.
TTCAAATGTCCATAGCGGAGATGCCATAACCACTATGTATACATAGTACCTATACCTGTGTCAACAACTACCGCAAGTTCTATGTTGGGAGGAAGCACCTTACAATGCAATCTAACCAAGTTTCCATCTTCATATCCTGTATACATTGTTTTATAATCATTCTTCACTGAATTGATGTAAATGAGCCCATTTTCAAGCACAATTTGATAACCTTTCTTTCGAATAGTTACCAAAGAAAGTAAGTGTTTCTTCAATGTCAGAACATACCAAACATCCTCCAAGTATTTTATACACCCATTAGGAAGAATAATCTGAATAGATCCAAGTCCTAGTGGTGTATGCATAGACTTATCTGCTAAGGCAACTAGAGAGAGAGAAGCTTCCTTATAAGACCAAAAAAAATCTCTCCTAAATGTCATGTGTTTGGTTGCTCCTGTGTCTAAAACCTATACATCTGTGAGCTCATCTCTAGCCTCATATTCAATATAATCAATGTGCCCCAAAGTAGTGAATGTAGATTCATGGGCAACATTACTGGACTCATCATAGTCATGATCGGCATACTGAGCAAAGTTAGTCTTAGTTACTTTTTGTGGCCTCTAAATTTTATCAAAAGGAATCCTACATTGTGAGGCAATGCGACTAAATTTTCCACATCTATGACACTGAATGTCTGATCTACCTCGACCTCTGCCCCTATATGAGTTGTGACCATGTCCTCAATCACTTGTTTCATGTGAATGTGATTGATTAGATTGCTGATTATTTGAATGACCCATACCTATATTTTGATTTTTGCCTCATCTGTAACCTCGACCCCCTATATAACTCTTTCCTCTATTATTTTGATGCCCAGATGAAGATGAACTAGGCTTTGACTCTAAAACATGGGCTTCTTCAATTTTCTTGGATTTCTTGGGTAGAGAGAGGTCATGTTGGATGAGCAACTCAGCCAACTTATCAAAGGTGATGCCTGTGATCTTGTCAGAGACATGCAACATTTCAACAAAATTCTTATAGGACCCTGGTAGTCCATTCAAAGCAACAGTAACTATGAGGTCATCATCTAGTTTTCCAAAACCAGCCTTAGTGTACTCAGTAGTGATATTTTTTAACTTAGACATATATTCTCTGATATCCCCATCTTCATCTAATGACAAAGTAAACAAATGCATATGAATATCTATCTTCTTATGCTTAGGTTTCTTATCATACAAATTTGACAATGTTTTCCATACAGTGTAACTATGAGGAGAATTTTCAATATGAACATAAGTATCATGAGTACAATAGCATTTAATGAGAGCTAAGGCCTTAGAATCACGCAAATTGATTATATCTAATTTAGCCTGCTCTGTTGGTAATGTGGGATTTTCATTCTTAACAATATCCCATAACTCATTAGAAACTAGTGAAGCTTCCATCAATCATTTTCAATCTGAATAATTGGAAATTGTTAATATATCACCATCTGAAAGCAAATTTTGAATTTTTAGCATCTTGAAATGAAAGCAAGTGCAGTAAAAAAAAGTGCGACAAAATGTAAAATAAATGAAATAAATATCACACTCACTACACAAGACACTGCTTCTACGGGGTTTTGCACTTAACCTCCGTGTAGAGCGCAAAAGAAAAATAACTATTTTTTATGGGTTTTGCACTTAACCTCACAAAAAATCAATGATTCCACCCTTATTTTTCCAAATTACAACCTTATTCCACCAATTACACCCTTAGCTCACCACAACAATGTAAAAGAAATATGATTGAATTCCCCCTTTTTCAATTTTTAGAATAACACAATACAATAAGTATGTGTTTTACAATATTCAGATTTAAAAGAGAATATTCTTTTTTCAAAAAAGCATATTCCAAAGCAAAAAGAACTTTCTCCAAAAAGAAGGGATTTGAACCCTTGACCTCCTCCTTTGCAAACTTCTTACAAAATAAGCTTAACCAATTGCTCTAAGAGCATTTTCAAAACATTACACTCAGAAATTTCTACTTATTCTAGATTTTGTGTATGAGAGAAATTTTTTTTAAAAAATTACATGTGAGTAAATAAATTCAATTTTTTTCCTTTTTCAGCCTTCTCTTCCAAGCTATTTCCCGTGGGACCCACTAAGGCAAATATTTGAACCAAAACTTTAGAAACAACAAAAAAATAATTTTCTGAGTATTATAACTGCGCCATTCTTCCCTGGGATGCCATGACTGCTGCTGGTAATTATTTTTTCACATGTTCTCTCTCCTACAGGTCATACAAATCCGTACAAGTTGGATAAAATGAATTTTCACTGAGTTTTGGCAAATTTTCTGAGGTATATTTGCAGGGAATGAGTTCAAAATGAATCCAGGGCATTGGAAGGCCGTACCACATGCTGTACAACTCCAAAAAAATTCTAAATTTTTATTTTGAATGCAAAAAATAGGGATTTAATACCATTTTCAGGTGTTTTAGCTTTTAAGAGGCCTGAGAATGAATGGAAATAACAAAGGCAACCATGAATAAAAATTACAAAGTTTTTTTTAAACAGGAAATAGGCCGTACAAATCTATTTTTTGTAAAAAAAAAAAAGAATTTAATAACATTTAAATGCTAAAAAATTATTTTTTATGACAGATGAGGAGTTTGAACACAATTTTGATGGATTATGAATTGTCAAAATGACCAGATGGTGGTATATGGAAAAACACAGATTTAAATGTAAAAAATATTTGAAAAATTAAAATAATTTAATAATTTTTCAAACATTTAAACCAATAAAATTTTTCATTTTGTATGGCATACCTTATTTCATACCAATGAAATCACGTGAATTTGAATTTTCACCTTGCTCCTTTCAAATTCACCAAGCTCCCAAAATTACCATGCTCTGATACCACTGATAAGTTCTTGAACCAAATAGGTTGAACCTTGTCCCTGCTTAGTGCGAGTGCACAAGTATTTTATTAAATTCAAAAAATCAAGTACATAAGGGTTCCTTTACTCCGTTAACCCTTTTACATTGCAATCATTAATTTATATAGTTTTTACCAATGACCGGTAAAAACAACTAATCTTATAACCAACAATTTAAAGAAAAACAACCCGTAAGGTAGTTCTAATTAATTAACATAAAATACAAAACTACCTAAAACTAAAACTAAGTAGGTCTATTTTATGGGGGTGTCTTTACTAAAAGATGCATGCCCCATTTACAATAATTACTTATTACCTACCAAAAATTTAACCTAATGTTAAGACTTTGGAACAAGTCCTAACAGTGTTAGGATAAGAACCAACTAATTACTTTCTTTTATGACATATATATATATATATATATATATATATATATATATATATATATATATATATATATATATATATATATATCATAGTGGTTGTACTTTCTATTTATAATTTATCTCAATAATAAATTTAGTATATGGTACATCTGAGTTTAACACCTTAATTGCTTTATTATAGATCTGATATTCACCCTTATGCCCTATTATTTCTATATCCTTAACCCTATCTAATTGAGTAGAATATACATCCAAATTAGGGTTAAATAGAAAGAATACTTTTACAAATTAAAAACCAACCAACATTATTATATACCATATTAAATTTTATTATAATTATAATTGTTTGAGCAGACACTATTAAAAGTTAAGAACTTAAAATACATATTTTCTAAGTACAACCCACCCTGCACCATTACATATTAAATTGGATGCCATAGATGAAAGCAAGGTTTGCTATAGTGTTGTCAAGTTCATTAAGTTTGAGATAAATGTCTAATTTCTTTCAACACTAGAAAATATATTGCTTATCCTAAGTAATGACACTTGGTTGATAGATATTTTCACTCCTTGATAGCAAGGATCATTCATTGTTGATGAGAAATGGCCTTTGGTGAGGAAGTTATCCCAAGGAGTGAGATATTTGAAGGTTGTGTTGTGGTCAGGGTTTACTATTTATGTTACACAAAACATAAGCATGACACCCATGCACAACACAAAGACACTAACACTACTCCCTGTGTTTGCTAGAGATGAAACAAAAAATTAAGTTACGAGAGATAATATATAAGATATGTATGGTAATTAATAAATATATATTTTAATACTAAATATAATATATACTACAATACTATCATAATATAATATGATATATGTAAATATACCATTTTTACCATTAAGATGTATAAATATTATTATAATTGAGACAGGATATAACTGTCATTTATTTATCATATATATAATATTTTTAATAATATAATATATTATATACTATATTGAGTATAATATAATATATTATTAATATCACTTGTAATATAATTATACATATTAAATATTATACACAAACATATAATTTATTATATAACATATATAATATTTTATATATTTTAATAATGACATATTACAAAGGTTTGTACATGTCTTTATATAAACGTCTTCAAATATATTTCTTAAAATATTTTGTCATTATCTTTTATCATCATTTCTTTATGTATCTTATAAATATTTAATCTTTTTATATTTTATATGGTCTTATCATTTCCTAAAATTTTATTATTATTTATACTTATTTTAAAATAGAACATCTATTTTTCATAAAATATATTTCTATATGAAACAAACATAAAATTTCAATTTCTAGTATCACTTTCAACAAAAATATAAAATTATTATTATTATTATTATTATTATTTAAAAATTTTCACAATATATAATACAAAATAAATATTTTTTAATTTCAAATAAAATAAGACTACAAATTTAAACTCTTTCAATTTACAAAATTCCATTTTACCAGAAATGAAAATTAAGCCGTCTCTTCCTACTTAACTTGCACTTTTGGCAAGTACTAGTTTAATTTAATTTGGGGTGGAGTCAGTCGTAAAAAGAAGTCACGTTCATACACCAAGATGTCTCCCACCATAAAAAGCTGCCGCCTCCGCCAATCAAAAGCTATAATCTTTCCAGCTAAATTCAGCTTCTACTTATTCCTAAACTCTCCCCATGTTTACCTCGAAAATAAGTTCCAATGTGCAAGGCCTTATCCTCCTATAATTTGGCGTGCACAGATATTTTAGCGATGCCGTTGGAGTTATCGGAAGATTTAGGGGTAAACAGAAATTAGGCAGAGGGTGGTTGCATTCATTACATTCACAGGAGCCGTGGTTTTTTAAATTTTGTTTTTTGGGCTCGAGTTTTTTTTTAATCAATCTCTAATTTGTTACTGTAACCTGACTTCACAGGATTTTTGTTTTCGTTGTCATCTGCCAAAATATCCTACCTGGTGAATCTGACGTCTGGCTTTAAACTTTTATATATACAACTGGAAAGCTGGAGCCAAGATCACGATCCAATTTTGACTAAATTTTGGTTATGAATTTTGTTGAATAATAGAATTCTTCAAGCATTCAGTTAGGTCAGACTTGCAGAACGATTCCGGGGTTGCAAATACAGAGGCGAGATTAGTGGCATTTCGGCATTTGCAAGGGTGAGTTCTACAGGTGAGCGTAAATGAGCCGAGATTATTGCTGAACCCTTCCAATTTGTGGGGCTACTGCCGCGGCTGATTGCTCGTTCGATCTCTGGCAATCCCGAGGTTAATGTGGTCAACCTTTGAAACAATCAATAAATATATGCGGCAATAGATCTGAAACTGGAATTTGTCGAGTAAATTGAAGTAGCATTTGAGTTTTGAAGCTTACCAAATAAAAACCAAAATGAAGAACCCCATAAAAGGATCCCGCTGTGACAGGAAGGCGTCGATGGATGGGGCACCTGCAGAGGAAGCCTTCGGTCCACCAGCAGCAATTCCCTTCAAGTGGGAGGAAGCACCAGGCAAAGCAAAGCCCAGTGAAGAAGAACCCCGGGCTCTCCAAATCAAACGGGATGGGGACCTGTACGACCTTTTGCTTCGCAAGGGAGATAGCCTGGGACACTCATCCGGGTCACTGTACAGGTCTGCGGACCCGGGGTCCATTCCCTTCGAATGGGAGGCAGAGCCGGGTAAGCCCAAAACCCCGGCCAGGGCAGAAATGCTGTTACCTCTTAGCCCTCCCCCTGGACTTCAATCTCCTGCCTGGCCTGCCTCCCCTGTTAAAGCCACCTCTGCTCGGAGATGGTCCTCACAAAGCTTGATCAAGTGGATTTTTCACAACCAGAATAAGGCGTATTCAGGCCCTATGAATATTCATATTTCTGCTTGTGCTTCTGCTTCTGCTTCTCAGGTATGTTAAAATCTTTCTTTTTATTAGAATTTTTGCCCGTTTAGATGTTAAATAGTGAAAGCATAAATAATGATATCTTTTGTTACATGTTTAAAGTCAATCAATTTGTGAATGCTGGTTAAATTTGCCTAATTTTTATTATGTTGTAGGAATTAGGAACCACTAAACTTAATCAGATCAGTGCGTTGTCCCCTCTTAATCGGATAAAGAGCTCCAATGGCAGATTAGAATTCGGTTCAGCAACTTCGTTTTCTTCATGTTCTTCGCATATGGATTCTTCAACATCTCAACAAGAATCCGGATGGTTGTTACACACAAATAGTTCCAACTCTCGGAATTCAGATCGCCCTGATACCACCGGGCAATCTTGCCTTCGACGTGAGTCGTCTAGCAAGATTTACATGTTAGAGGATGAAAAAATTAAAGAATTAAAAGGAAACAATGCCGTTCAATCCAGATATACTGTTCACAAGGATGATCGTGGTCAGAAATTATTAGATGATGAAAATGATAAAGGATTAGAATTTGGAGGTGCCGTTTCAGAGTTTTTCGAATCCGAAGAAGGGAAGGAAGAAATAAAATCTGTACCAGGCAATGCTGCTGCTGATAAGAAGAAAGAAGTCATGGCCGACCAAAGAGCAGAGATAAGTATGGAATTGGAAATACTGATGAGATTTGCACAAGTTAATTTTGGGAATAAAAAGGCGACGAAGATGCATGCACGCCAAATTTCAGGAGGAGGATTGTTGAGCTGTCTGGTAAGTCATAATTCTGAGATCACTTTTTATAATTTTTGAGATTAAATCACAAAAATAATATAAAATTTAGGAAAATTAGGGTTGGTAAGATTTACTATTGAGAATAATCGTGTAAAGAATTTTTTTTCTAAAAGTAAATCTTATCAAAGATATGGATGTGAAAATATGAAAACTAAAATTATTTAATAAAAATTGTTGACAACATTTTTAGAGAAAAGAATATTTTTTCAAAGATTTTTAGATAAAATTATATAATATAATTAATATTTTGGATCATATTTCTAAATTCATCATCAAAATAAAAATATAATTTAAATTGTTTACAATTTATTTTATTTTTTTTAATTTTTATATTTATCTTTATTTTTTCTATTAATTTTTTTTATTTAAATAAAGAATAATTTGATCTGAATAAAGGTGGTGGTGTTGTGACCATAGCCATCATGTTCATTTACACCACGTCCAAGCAGGATATACGAAGACGAAGATCGGCAGGAGAGCATTAATTCACACTGGAATGCAGTTTCCAGGAGTAATGATCTCGACAGAGGATTTTGAAAAAATAAATCTTGATCAGCCAAAAGTAAAAATAAAATAAAAAATTGAAACATAGATGCTTTTTTCAATTACTTGGTATGATGTAATTGTGATGTGCACATATTTGTGATTGAAGAGTTTTTTACTGTTAGTGCCAGGGTTTAAATTTGATGGTTGATTATTTGTTATCATAAATGGTTATTTATTTAATATTATTTTTTAAATATTAATATGATTTATAGTACGAATAAGAAATATAGAAAAAGTATATATTTTTATTATAATTTTTTCTATTTTTTATTATCAATATAAAATTTTATTTTTAATACATTTTTTAAAATAATAATTATATTTTATAATTTAAATAAATTATACATAGATCAAATTTAAATGTTATTTGGCACTCTTTAAGATTAAATTTTTTTAAAAAGTAATGTTTTTTTTTTAATTGAAATTTTGCTTTTACACGGATTACTTATAGAGAATGATTCTTTGGTTTGGGTGTCAAGGACAATTAGTTCTTCCAAATTTATTTGAGGCAACACCTTTTATACCATCATCCTCACCATTAAATTACAATCTACTTGATTAGTAAAAATATTTTTAGATATAACTATGTATAAAATTTTGATTTCTAATAGTGAAGTTTATGCTAAATCTATTATCAGGGAAATAAGTCTGTACTTAAAATTAGTAGGGGAACTTAAATCTATAAAATAAAAAAGAAAGTAGAGATATCCACAACAGATAAGAAGGAGAGCAAAACAGAGAAGAAGAAAATAGTAATTAAATAGTTATGTATTTTATTAATGTTATTTGTAGGTAAATAATAGTAACATATTAAAAATTTAAAAGAAATCAATAAGCACACAATTTAATTAATTAACTTAATGAAATTTGGATAATGATTCTGATATATAAAGTTATCTAATGGCATGGATGGAGCGCACACAAACCTGAATCTTGTGTGAAGATAAAAGAAGAGATGATGGCCTCACTAATAATAAAAATATTCGGATTTCAGTACTACAGATGCTGCAAGTGTGAGTAAAGCAGTCCCCCGGCATGATAGGCTGACGTTTGCTTAGTTGGTTTCCGAAATAGGTAATGTGAATGAGAGCAATAAAGAAGATTTAATCACATTCTAAACTACAAGAAGAATATTTCAGTGCTCAAAGCAGACAAATGAAATGCTAGCGATCTTAAACACAGCAGATTACATTTAAAAAGATGATCAATTAAAAGGAAGAGTGGAAGTTGTAGGAGCGTTACAATTTTTTTTATAAACAAGATCATAAAGGAGATTAAATTTTTTTATATATAACTCTTATTTGAGTTTTGAGTTAAAACATAAATTTAAGTTTAAAAATTTAATTAAGAGTTTATGTTTTAATAAAGTTACATAAACTGATTATTATTATAAAATTTATTATTGATACTATGGACTCACCTACATATGCTCTAGCTAGTTACTTAGTGGGAAAGTTAGAATAATTTGTAGGTGCGACTTCATCTTTTCTCAAGGATTCCAAAAAAATTGTACAAAAATTAGGAGAAGAAAATGTTGGTGAGTTTTGATGCTATTTTTTTATACACAAAAATATTTTTAGACGAAGGAATTAGTGTTGTCAAATATAGTTAAGGAAACATCAAAGTTTGTAAAGTTTTTACTAAGGTTGACATACTTTGCATTCATGAAATAATTTTATGAGTAAAATCAAGATATGGCAATGGAATCTCCTGTTTTTTCCAATTTTAACAAACTTGTACATTGAGAAATTCAAGAAAACAGTGATAAATTCTTCACCTAAAAAATCAAAATAGTGGCTTAGATTGGTGGATGATACACATGCTAAATGACAACATAGTAGATACCACTTAAAACCATTTAAATGTACAATCAAAACACATAAAATACACAATGATGGTTGAAAAGAATGTTAAACTTCCTTTTCTAAATGGCCTAATCATAAGAAATGAGGATGACTCGCCCGCATATCAAGTTCATAGAAAGAAACGAGAGTTTTTATTAAAGTTAACATACTTTGCATTTATGGAATAGTTTTATGAGTAGAATCAAGATATGGTAATGGAATCTCTGCTTTTCCCAATTTTAACAAACTTGTTCATTGAGAAATTCAAGAAAATAAGGTCCTAATCATAAGAAATGAGGATGACTCACCTACATATCAAGTTCATAGAAAAAAACACCCAAAAATGTGTACATAAGTGTGGACTCACACTAACATCCATCTCTAAAGGTAGGAGTTCTCAACATTGTAATTCTGAGAGTACTAAGAATATCATATGGTAAACAGTTGAGTCAGAAGAGAAATATATCACTAAGGTATAAGAAAAGAGTGGATATAAAAAATTGAAAATCAATGCAATTGTTAAGAAAGAAAAAATATGTGTTAAGAATGGTTGAATAGAGATGATAATCCAAACAAGCAACATGAAATGAAGACATTTTTTCCATATATTGAAAGTACGTCAAATAAAATATCAAAAATATTAACAACAAATAACATAAAGATATGTTTCAAAATTTTCAACATAATTAAAAACAAATTTAAGAATTCAAAAGACCCCATCATTCCTAAATTAAGAAAAGGTGTTTCGTTGAATCTTACATTGGTGGGACTCGGTGCTTGCTTCAAACTGGATAGAATGAACATCACAAAGATTGGAGGCATGTTAAGGTCAATAAATTAATGTTAGCAGAACATAAAAACCATACTAAGCACTTTGTATGTACTAAAAATAGTAAATTGATAATCATGATGAATTCTTATATCAATAAGAAAATTCGAGAATTTGTAGAAATTGGAAAACATCCAAACAATCTAAATCGAAATGATGCTTGAAAGTTAAATCATACTTCAAAATATTTGTTTCTATCACTTATATATATCATAACCCTTTCCCTCTTCGCCTTGCTCTTTTCTTCCCCTCTCCTCCCCTCCTTTTTTTTTTCCCTTCATTTTTTGTGTATTAATTAATAAGTTAATTAATTTGAGTGCATGCTCTTTGTTGGTCTCTCTTAATCATTGATATATTAATATTATTTATTTGTAAATATTATTAGTAAGATATATGATTATTCAATTACTATTTTAACATTTTCTTTTTTTTTAATTGTTGACATCTTCCAGTTTTTAAATATAGGTTGTTTGTTATATATTTACATTGTAAAAAAATTATTAATTTATAATTTAAATTAGTATAAATATCTTAAATATATTTATTTAAAAAATACCAAGAGATATCAATCTCAAGACTTTTATCTTAAAATTTCCACATATTACAATTATTTATAACTCCATTACTTTTTTCATAATTTTTCTATTAAAAAATAGTAAATCATATCAATATAAATACATTATTATGTGAAATTCAAAATAATCTTTTTGAGATAAAAAAGAGACTCCAAACTCTATCATATAATGAAAATATTATAATTTTCTATTAAATTTTCTTAAAAAATGAAAAAACTATATAAAGTTATATAGACATTAATTTTAAAATTAAAATTAAAAATAAACACATTCACTATATTATAACTTACCACCACTCCCAAATATCATTTAAAAATCTTCTTGATGTAACCACATAAAATTTTCAATTAAACTTTTTAATCTATAAAATAATTATAACAATTTATTGATGATAAATTTGGAAAATGAATTAAATACTAGTTTAGACGCTGTGTCTTCTCTCATGTGTTCTCCAAGAAGTATCTATTTGGAATTTATTGCAAATCGAGAATTTTGTGTTTTTCTCTACAAGGAAGGGATTTACACAACTCCATATCAAACTCATTTAAGGTGATTGAAGATTTAGCCTTCTTAAATAGCTATCAAAACCATAGTGTTAACAAATTGTAGAAGCTCGAAAACACTTGTATTTTATGACCAATAACTACTTCCTTTGAGGATTTCAGGTTTGTCTTCATAATCCCATTAGTTTGGCCTTCTTAAACAGCTATCGAAACTATAGTGCTAACAAACTGTAGAAGCTCGAAAACACTTGTATTTTTTGACCAATAAATATTTCCTATAAGGCTTGCAGGATTACCGTCATAATCCCATTAGTTTGACCATATAATCTTTAAAAATTATTACGGATTGTGGAATCTTAAAAATTGTTAATTTATATATATTAAAGGTATTTATAGAGAGCATCCTAAATATTATGATAAATGAAGTGAGCGGTATGAGTTGATTTGTTTCAGTGGTGAAATAAATGATCTTATCTAATATCATATTTTCATAATAAATAGATTGTATAAATATTTTTTTATAATTGAGTTTTTTTTGTTTTTAAATCAATTTTTTATATAATAATTTTTTTGAGATTGAAAAGTGTATCTTTATTAATAATATATGATGATATCACACTCCAATATATTACATCTATTTTAAAATAAACAATTATAAATTCTGAAAACATTTATAATATAATTATACAATTTTTTTGATACTTTCATTAATTATACAATTTTAAGATGTGAAAGCTTTTTTATTTTGTTATAACATACAACTTATAAAACAAGTATGCTGTAAGACACTTGGAATTTGACAGTCACCCTTTCCTATCATAAAAAAATTTGACGATAGTTTAATAATTTATTTGCTTTTCAATTTACATTTTAAATAATATTATAGATTGCCAATATTTTTTTACAATTTAAACTTTAAAACAATAAATGTTATTCCTTCAAATAAAAAATATATAATAACACATTTAAATTAAAAATATATATCATATAACTTTTTATTGAATTATATATATCAATTTTTTTTAAATAATATTTTACATATTTTTATTTAAAAATAAATAAAAAATTAAACTTTATATCTTGACTATAATATTGTAAATACTTCGTTTATTATTAAAAAAACATTATTTTATTATCATAATAAAAAATAACATTTTTTTTTTTTTTTTAAAGAAAAAAATCTATTATAATAAAACTCTATTTCATGGAGGACAAAGACAAAAATCTTTAGGATTAGTGGGAAGGGGATCAACACCCTCTCCTGATAAAACCCTTGTACTCGGCCTTCAACTCTCGTATTGAAACTTTTAACATCCGATCTATTTGGGTTTGCCTCCTTAACTTATCCTTCCAGTTTTGAGCCGAATCTTGTTACAGGGTTATAGGTAACTCCCTAGGTGAATTTCAGCTGAATAATCCTGCAATTACAAGTTTCTTGCATACCACTTTTCCCTGATTTCTGGTCAGTATCGATATCTCCAAGGAGTTACTAGCAAATATTGAATTGAAAGTGGAAGAATGCCCGTGGACACAACATCTCAGTTACGAAGGGCTGTTGTTTTGCTGTAGTAGATGCTTTGACACTAGTCATATGGCTCCTAAGTGTAGCAGATCCATGAATGAGGAGTTATCTTGGTGGAAGGATGTCCTTCTTGATATTTTCATTGTGAATATGAAGGAGGATGATGGGGATTTTTCTTCAGAAGACCCAGATGCCGATCAACAGGTAACAAGCGAGTCTTTAATGTATCTAGGGACTGATAACACATCATAAGAGAAGTTTGACAAGCCAGGATCTAGGGTTGAACTAAAGTTTTAAGGAATTAGAGATTGCAAAAGATGGGGGTGGGGATTGGATTGAGGTATGTCAGAAGAAGAAATACGGATATCCAACGATCCATGAATCGATTAATATGATCCTTCGATGCCACAAAAAGGAGATAATGGGGGAAGATCTTAGTCTCTTGAGAGTTGCTATGTAGAAGGTTCATTGTTGTTCTTGACATGTTGAGTTTTGCTAGGCTGATTGCTAAAGAGAGAAGGCTTTGCTGTTGCTTATCTACTGAATGTTTGCTAACTAGGTGTGTTTGAAAGATTGGCATATGAAAGATATAGGCTCATTGGTTTGATCTAAGAGTGCCACTAACAAAAGTGTTTTAAGTGAATCTAAATGTTATATCTTTTTCTCCATAATAAAGGTTTAGGAGTTTTCAAAAACCGTATTTCTCTCCACTTTATTATACTTAAAAATAACTTTTAAAAAATAAATAATTGTTTTTTAATTTATCAATTCAAATATCACATCACATAAAAATACATTAAACATAGATTAAAATTAAAATCTCAAAGATAAAGAGTTTTCCTCCATTTTGTATATTTCTATATCTTAAATATTACACTCTGTAGACACTTAAATCTGGGCACTAATGACCATCAATCAGGGTTTTGACCATTTTCCACCAAAATGTATAATTTGGCCTAAAAACATTAAAATACATTAAATAAGTTGAAATTGATATATTCAAGTGCTGATTTTGGTCAGAGTGTCCCTAATTGGAGCAATGCAATTTATGGGCCAGCTAACTTTGATCAAATCATTTAGAGTCAAAATGTCAATTTTGCACTTGGGTGCTCTGGATTGCTTTTTTCTATCAAATTTCTTGTACGAGACATGTGCCTTTGTTATTTTGCATTGAAAACATCTTAAATGGGATAATGGTTCCAATGCATCTAACATCGACTTCTAATTTCAATCCAGTCAAATTTCGAGCCAATAATATGATATTTTGACTAATTTGATTAATTTGTGCACAAAGAGCCAAGGGTTTGCATCAAAGTTGACTAATCATGTTTAAGGATAATTAAACCAAATCAAGAGTTTAAATTAATTTTCCATAAAATTTTTTGAATATTTATTTTGAGAAATTGATTGTCATTAACTACATCATCAAATGACATCATCTTATGGGGTGGCATCCACAAGCCATAAATGCCACAAATATTTGAATTAATGCCTCTCATTCCTCATCAAGACTCTTCATGCCTAGTTAATGCCCCTCTATCCCAAATATCGATGAACCTATTTATGAATTTTAATTACATAATTGAATAAATCTTTAACTACACATCATCTTGAGATGCTCAGTTCAGGGTGATTCTAAACCATTCCAAAAATTTATAAATAGGAGGCCTTGTCTATTGAGTTTTAAGCTCTTATAAGCTAAACTTATAATGCACAAATAAATTCTAAAGGCCATTGAATTAGTGTTATTATGCTAAAATATTGAGTCAAGCCAAGCCAAGCCCAAGTCACACATGGTGCCAAAGAGAGATGGAGGTATCCATGCTTCATTGATGCAGACTTCATGAACACAAATTGGGCAAGCCACTAAAACAAGCATTTTAGAGCATCCAAATAAGGTGAAAGATTTATTTATCTTTGCATTCTATTTGTGTTTCTCATTTGGTTTTGTTAATATGTTCCCCCCTTGAGATAGGCTTAGGGTGTTATCTTAGTGTGTTCTTTGTTTGGATTTGATTTCATTCACTAACATCATACTAATCTTCCTTTATTGCAATCCTATGTTCACAAATGGCATGTCCGATGGGATATAGCCTCAAAAATTTGGTCAAATTACACTTACAAGCAACATTCTAACCATTGTCATGTAGGGTCTTGGAGTGTGAAAATAAATAAGATAAAAATTTGAATTTTTTTTTATTTTTTAAGCCACAATTTTGTTCTTGAGACTGTCAACCCAAATCGTATGTGCATCCCAACTCACCTCTTAACCCAACTCACCTATGCAGTCCAACTCGATTGTCAACTCAAGTCACCTGTCAACCCAACTAGTCTATCAACCTAACTCACCTGTTCAACACAACTTTTTATCCAACCCAACTCACCTATCAACCTAACTTGACTGTCAATTCGAGAGCTAAATTATTAATGGCATTTGCTCAAAATCTTAAGTGCTTTAAAGCAAGTCATTGTAATCTTGTTTTTTCAGCTTGAGGGGGTAGTTTGGAAGTATATTTAAATGCTTTTGACTAACCACACACCTTTCAAATTGGGCTTAAAAATAACTTGATAAAAAGTCATGCACACTTCAAATTTGGATTTAAATGAACATGACATGTTTCTCACACATTTGAATTGGTGCCTAAAATGAACTTAAGATTTAGCTTAGTCTTAGTTACTTTTAATTTAGTGCTTAAAACACATCATGAATCTTGCAACATTTTCAATTTGGTGTTTTAATCATGAATCTAAGCTAAGTCTTAAATTTTCAATTTGGGTTTAAAATGAATTTAGGTTTTTATTGCTTCATGTGGTTATTTTGTGCAATATTTTACATTTTTATACTAAAGCCAAAGGGCTAGTAAAAAATCTAAGCAAATATTTTCAAATTTGGTGCATCAAATCAACATCACTTCAATTATTTTTAAAACTGACTTGTTGATTGTTTTAACGAAAAGAGTCATGCATGTATGCTCTCTTATCCATCCCCTTTAGAGAAATTTTGAGATCAAAAGTGTCATATCATTGCAATTTGAGCCTAGTTAAAGGCATAGAAAGAATATCATTTAAATCACTCCCCAAAAACTCACAATAATTTGAGTGTTTTGAAAATGATCCTAAAGTCTGTCTATCAGTTATTTATTTTATTGCATATTGGTTTATGAGGGGGACTTCATTACCTTTCACAAG
Organism: Torreya grandis; assembly: GCA_037957365.1. Lineage (NCBI taxonomy): Eukaryota > Viridiplantae > Streptophyta > Pinopsida > Cupressales > Taxaceae > Torreya > Torreya grandis. The sequence continues at coordinate 954,925 of JARHVA010005848.1, forward strand.
TTCTATAGGAAAGATTTGACTTAGGGTTTCATCTCCCGGTCCTGACTTCAACCACTCCCACTGAGATCAGAGATTTGAGTTGTTAAACTACTTTCTAGTGTTGAAGTTACATATGGGATGTATCTTCACTTTGAACATCGCACTATATTGGGCAAGTGATGGATGTAGTGGTTGCAGAAAAGATAAGACTTTTTTGCAACAATCCAAGTGCCATGGACACCTAATTAAAGTGTTGCTTCTCTTATTTGCTAATGTGAAAGTTGGTAGACATGGAATATATCTACAAATGATTGGAAACCAATTAGTTTTAGTCAACTCTACTTTGCCACACCCTTAATAAGAATTTAGATAATATATTTGTATTTTGTCATTTACTTGGTGTTTTGAGATTGAAACTAATGTGTTTATTTATAAACTATGTCAAAACCAATTTGTTTATATGTCACTCTTTTATCTAAAGAGGCGTTATGCTATTTATTTTACACCACACTTGTGCCTTAAATTTTTTGTTAAATATGTTTGTGTGTGTGTTACTTATTTTAGGGGGGTAACATTATGCTACCCAAAACATGCTAAACTATTTTTGCCTTTGAGTCTTTGAAACATAACATTGATCAGATCATTTGAGCATGCTTACACTGTTAGGCTGCTCAATTTATTTCAAGACTTTTTTACCATTTCACCAAAAATTGTTTGTTTCAAACCATGTCACATCAACAATTTGAACCTTATTTATGTTTCATCATGTTGTCCAATCTTATCTAGCTTGTTTGGCCAAATTTTAGTTTTCAATATTGAGTTTTCAATTAACCTTGTCAAAGTTTGGATTCAAACATTGATTGATTTTTGTTTAGACCTTAATTCGTGAAGCTAATACACAAATCATTCTCTTTTGAGTTGTATAACTTCACTTAATTGATTACCCAAATTTAAAGATTATTAATTGTTTGTTTGTTAAATGTCTATCTTCATCATTGTTTATGTCCTTGTTTGGGAGAACATAACATTTCTCCAAGAGCTTTTTGCCTTATGGCTTATACCAATTGATCATGTTTATGTTTGATTTCATGTGTTAGGTCTATGTCAGAGTTGTTTCTAAACTTGTTAGATTAAATTAAATTCACATCAATCTTCTGTTTCAAGTCTAGCTTTTGATGTCATTTGGCTAAAAGTCTTAGCACAATCTATTTGAGCCTATCTTTTGACTCCACATTTAGACAAAAAACCTAGTGACTTTTTTCTCTTTCCTAGTTTAGACCTTGTTTGTAACACTTTGACCTAGACTTTGACATACCATTTTTTATTCAGATGCTTGACCTTTTATGTGTATGACATTTGATGTTAGACTGTTTTATGTCAAGTCTTATCACAAACCATTTTGGAGATAAAAATTCATGATCAAATCATTATTTAGAGATACAACTCCACTTTCGACCAAGTTAGACCTAGTTTGAACCATTTGTCTTTTGAACATAGTTTTTCAGAGTTTGTAGAACTTTAAGCTTTTTATTTTAGAGATTTCATCATTTATGTGGATATGTATAGATACACTTAAGGTAGATTCACAAACAATCCAACTTATGATATAATGGCTACACAAAATCTTACTAGGAACCCCTACAAAGAAATATTTTCTAATAAGTTTTATTATTCTTCCTACAATACTCCATATGGAGAGCATAGTCAAAATCCACAAAATCCAAATCAAATCACCAATTAAGATGATATGGTTTATGAGGAGGTCTTTGAAGACTCAACTATAAATAATGTTATTTGGGATATGGATCCATACCCTTTTTACAATAATCAATATGCAGAACATATTCAAGAACTATCTTATGATCTAACTCAAGATTGGGATGATATGGTTTATGAGGTAGACTTAGATGATTTGGCTTGTATGAGAAATCAAGCTCCACAATGACCCTTCATCATTCCAAGACTTCATCCTTTGGCTTATGTGAGTAACCAAGATCCACATTGCCCTATCATTACCATTTCAGGACTTTATCCTTGGGCTCATGTGAACAATCATGGTCCCCAATACAAGAAATTATTGTAACAAGGTACCCATTAGATAAAGAATCAGAGTTAGAGTCAGGTTCGATTCATGAATTAACATTAGATTTAGTATTAGTATAAGAATCAACATCAATCTTGACATCAAATTTAAAGTCCTTTGAGCCAGAATCAGATTCAAAAATAGAATACATTCAAGACTATTACAATATTGGTTACGCATGCTTCACGGATCAATTTGAATACATTTGTGATATTTATATAGTTTTTGAGGATGTACTTCAGATTTGACACAAGTTATCTTAGTATCTTCTATGAGGATTGTGCAGCCTCTCCCCATTTCATTACCATTCCACAAGTCATTACCATCAACCAACAAAACCATATTATTAACATTCCATCTCCCACAAGTGTCAATTGAGACCGATATAATCACACTTTGTTGAAATACATCCATGGAAACATAACAGTTGAAGAAGAACAAGGAGGCCAAGACCACATTCATGTAGTAGAACACTCTCCTAGTGAAACCTTTTTGGAGGCACTAGGGGACAAGAAAAGTTTAAACTCAACATCTTCTATTGAAACTTTTTTGAAAGTGATAGAAGACAATCAAAGTCAAAATTCAATATTCCTTAGTGAAACATTCTCAAAGGCATTATGGAACAATCAAGACAACTTCATTGGTGAAAACCTCATCAAGGTACTAATAGCTGAGCATAAAAGTTCTTCACTACTTGATGAAGACAATATCAAAGATCAATCAAAATAGATTTCAATCTAAAACCTAATCAAATGGTAGCTACTCTTGATCCTAAACAATATAAAAATCTAGTGGCCCTATTGAGACCAAGTCTTCAGCCCTATCACAACTAAAATTATGTCAAATCTAGTATCAACAACATTATGTGTGACTAAAATTCTTGATCTTCATTTTTTTCCTCTCCACTATACATTCCATTATCATCTACTATTTAATTTCACAAAAAACCTATAATCTAACTTTTATCCCTATTTACCATCCATGGCCGCACTTTCATTTGCATAGGTTACAAAGATACCTTGTCTCAACTCTTGAAACAATTAGAATCAATGACCAATAAAGATCACAACAATATTATTAGCATCCAAATTTGCAAACCCTTCTTAATAGAGAAACTATTCAAATGAGGTGTGGACTAGTAATTAACATGACCGAGTATTTTGTTTGTATCATTTATTGATTAAGATGTGCATATCCCCATCGACAGAAACACAATAAAAAACCAACAATCACCTAAGGCAAAAACATGTACCAAGGCATTTTCATTTGCCATTTCAAATTGCCATATCCATTTTCCATTATAACACATTCATCCAATCACCTCACTTGGGGGCAACCCTCTTACCATTTTATCCAATCTATCAAAAATTATCATTATCCTAAGTAAAACCATACCATCTTACCATACCATTCCTATCTAGACCAAAGCCTATTTTTAGTCATCCTACCCAATCCTATTTTGATCTTAGTTCATTTTGGTTCTTCCACACCTTTTATGAGATGATTCTTATCAAGTTTCAACAATCCATCATATCCATGTTTACAATGATAGTCTATGAAAGTAGTGTGGTAGTTGATCTAACAAGATATCTTTTATTTTCTATCCTATATTGAGTTTGTTTATATGAGCCTGATTATAACCACCTATGAGAAAATTAGTGTTTCACTGGTCTTGCTGATAATTATAAAATTTTAAGGATAAATTAGTATCTTTAATCTAATCCATTGTATCTTAGTTATAATTGTCTATGGGAAAACTAGGGGAAATATTTGTTTACCATGCATTATCACATGACCTTGTCATTGTTGTTTTTATTTGACTAGCTATTTGTCAGATTTGAGAACTTATTGGGACCTAGTTAGTTTTTCCTTGCCTTTTATATGGACTAAATTACTATGAATTGAGGTAATTTTAGGACTATGTAGGTCATGCTCACTTCATGTTGAGTTCACCATAATCCCCCTTTCCATATGCTCTCACCATTTTGTAAACAACCTAAGCTACGCTCTCATCATTTTGTGAGAAACCTAAGCCAAAAGCTCTCACCATTTTACTAGTAGGTATCTTGTCATTCTCTAATGAGTTGAGATACCTAAAAATGCTAAAATATTTCAAATATTTTAAAATCCAAAAACATTTGTCCTATCTAAGCCTAATCAGTTATCCTTGATTCACCCTACTAGGGCAAAGTCATTGTTAGGATGCTTTTTTTTGGTTTTTTTTTAGGATTTATATTTGTTTATTTATTTCAAGTTGTTTGTTTGTTTGTTTGTATGCTTTCTATTTGTTTGTTTATTTTTTTGTTCACTTTCTTATTTTTTTGCTTTTAGCATTGTTGACTTGACTCAGTCTATATGTGTTTATTAGGTGATTTCTTGCACACATTATTCTTGAGTCCATCCATTTTCATACGTCAACATTGTCATCATGTTTTTTCATCATTGGTGTATTATTTTCAATTATTTATTAGATCGAGAGTTAGTCATTATGCATATTTCAGGATAGTCTTCATGATGTTCTTTCATGATGCATACCATCATGTGTTACAAAAAAAATCAACTCCAAGAAGGTCTACAATTAATGGAGCTATAGAATTTTCTCCTTGACACCTTGGCACATCCTTCCATCGACCCTTGATCAAATCAACCCACTGACCATTCTAGTTGTATTATTGCTAATAAGGATGAGCATCTCCTTGTTGGCAGGGATAACTAAATCTTTTCTAAATAATCAAATCTTATTCTTCTATTCATTTATTTTATCACTTTACACCTACTCATATTCAATCATTATTCTAGATTATATCCTTGAGTTATTATTGCTGATCAACCCTAACTAGGGCACAATCATCTTTATAAAACAATCCAAGTCCTCTTAATGATTATAACCACCTGTGGGCAAATCATTATTTTGACTTTTATTCTTGATTATAACCTCCTTTGGGCAAATCAGTAATCTTTTTTAAATCAATGCATGTAAGCATTTTCTCATTTGGATTAATTTCAACCATGGGTTAATTCCACCTTTCTTCTTACTTTTTTTTGAGGGACCATCCATCAACAAATGTGACATCCACTCCCTCGAGGGGGCATCATCATAAGTTTTTCAAACACTATTTGGGAGATTCTTTCTTCAATCATCATTTTCCTTTTGGCATATAAGCCATCTCTCATTATTTGAGAATACTTTGCTTTTCCTATGATTTGAAACATTCTCTTAAACAAGGGCAAACTATAGACACCTAAATTTTCCCACCAATGACCATCAATCAAGATTTTGACCAATTTCCACCAAAATACACAATCTGGCCTAAAAACACTAAAACACATTAAATGAGTTGAAATTGATATATTTAAGTGTCAATTTTGGCTAGAGTGTCCCTAAATAGGGTAATGCAATTTATGGGTCAACTTACTTTGATCAAATCATTTTGAGTCAAAATGTCAATTTTGTACCTAGGTGCTCTAGATTGCTCTTTTCTATTAAATTTATTGTATGAGATACGTACCTTTGTTATTTCCCATTGACAACATCTTAAATAAGATAAAAATTCCAATGCATCTAACATCGACTTTTAATTCCAATCTAGTCATATTTTGAGCCAATAATATGACATTTTGACCAATTTGATTAATTTGTGCACAACGAGCCAAGGTTTTGCATCATAGTTGACTAAAAATATTTAAGGTTAATTAAACCAAATAAATAGCTTAAATTAATTTTTTATAAAAAATTGAAAATATTTATTTCTAAAAAATTATTATCATTAACTACATCATCAAATGACATCATCCTATGGGGTGGCATCTACAAGCTATAAATGCCACAAATATTTGAATTAATGTCTTCCATGCCTCATTAAGACCCCTTATGCCTAGTTAATGCCCCTCTATCCCAACTATTGATGAGATTATTTATTATTATTAATTACTTAATTGAATTAATCATTAGCCACACATCTTCATCTTGAGATGGATAGTTCAGATTGATTCTAAACTATTCTATGAATTTATAAATAAGAGGCCTTACCTATTGAATTTTAATCTCTCATAAGCCAAACTTATAATGCACAAATGAATTCCAAAGTCCATTGAATTAGTGTTATTATGATAAAATATTGAGCCAAATCAAAGCCATACATGGTGCCAAAGAGAGATGGAGGTAGCCATACTTCATTGATGCAGACTTAATGAGCACAAATCGAGCAAGCCACTACAATAAGTATTTTGGAACATCCAAGGAAGGTGAAAGATTTATGTCTTTGCATTCTAGTTGTGTTTCTCATTTGGTTTTGCTAATATGACCCCCCCTTGAGATAGGCTTAGGGTGTTATCTTAGTGTGTTCTTTGTTTGGATTTGATTTTATTCACTAAAACCATACTAATCTCCCCATATTGCAATCCTATGGTCACACATTTCAATTTACATCACCTTCTTCAAGTTCATTTAAAAATATTCAAATCAGTATTTTGTTTGAGAATTAAAGGTGGTCATTTGATTTATTATCAACAATTTTTTTATGTAAATAAATAATTTTACTATAAATATACTGAAATATATAATTGAAAGTTAAAATGGTCGTTAAATTTTCAACATAATACAATAAAATAAAAAATATTATAAATACAAAAATATATATAATATGTATGTTTCAAATTAAAAATCAATTTCAAAATATACAATTTACAAATATTGTAGGAAAAAAAATAGAAGAATAAAAGAGTAATTAAAAAGGAATAATTAAAAATGATTGTCTAGAGACTACCTTTTCTGAGATGCATCCAAATGAAAATACACTAGCAATTGCCTTGAAAGTGCAAAGAAAGCCAAAAGAATTGTATATTTTTGTTTTGTGATTAAATTTAGTATGTATTAATATATAATATATCATATATATATATATATATATATATATATATATATATATATATATATATATATATATATATATATATATATATATATATATATATATATATATTTTCTTATATAATATAAATCATATGAATGGTAATGACATCACAATTGTTGAGCTTTTCACACAATACTTGTTGAATTTTTTTTTGCCTAACCCAACACCAACTTCACCATTATCAATTGGCTAATCAAAAACAATAAAAAAAGAAATTTATTAAGTATTTATATTTTAGAAGAAATAAACATTCAAATTATGTAAATTTATGTAACAAGAATTAACATTCATAACAATTAGCAAAATTTTAATTCCAAACTAAAATTAACCACAAAGAAGTTGCCACAATCATTGTACAGTGTGAGTCATGAAAGGTGTTTGTGTAATCAAAAATTTCTATTTTAACTTAAAGGTTAGGGACATTTATTGATTTTTAATAATCCTTGTACTTTTTTTGACATCTTTGGATTTCCCACCATTTTGCCTTTCTTATTAGAGCATGTTTTTATGATCTAGATATGGTGGTTGTTTTCCCGTTCATTAGAGTTCTAACCATTATGTCATCTTTTTATGGAGCATTTAGTTATGCTCTAGACATGTCTTGAGATTATTTTTACAGTCTTGACAAATTAAGGTGAGCTTTTTTACTTTTCAGCTTATGTGATCATTATTATGTATTTTTTCCTTTTTCAAATTTTAGATGTTGTTTTGCATACTAACAAATGACTTATTTGAAATCATGTCATCCATAAATATACATATACTCTAATTCATTTAAGCATCTACCAATAAGAAAAAATGTTGTTGTTCATTATAATATTTATTGAAGCATTGAAGTTTATATTATAAACATATTTTACAACACTAACTATTATTGAATTATTAGTGTATCATTTTCAACATTATATAATGTTGAAATCTTTGGAAAAATTCAAAATAAGAGATAATATTTCTACAGTTTATATAATTTTTCCACAATCCATAAAATAAATTACTAAAGATTTTTCCATAAAATTGTATATGAAAATTTAAACTATAATAACATTTGAACAGTGGTCAAATTTCATATTATAAAATTGATATAAAATAATATACAAACAACATTTTTCTAAATATTTTTTTAAAGAAATAATTAATTTATCTTAATATTACTTTGATAAAAAATTATCCATAAAATTGTGTAAGATTTTTTAGATTAAAAAATTATATATAATTTTATTAAAAAATTCTTATCAATTTAATATAAAGATGGATGAACTATTTTATTTTTAAATTGTTTAAAAAAATATTACGTATTTTATTTTATCTTAACATCATACAATACACTTTGGCCACCTTCACATTGTCATATTGTTTGTTCATATGTTATTATTTTTCTAATGTTATTATAATTTATTAGGTAACACAGAAACAAGTATTTACTTTTTTTTTATCAATAGAAGTGACAAAACATAAAAAAATGCTATGAATAGTGTTTAACTATCTATCAACAAGAGCCAAAGTGTAAGCAAAAAGTTCAAAGAAAATACATGTTGTTGAGTGCTATTTATTTTGGGTTGTGGAATTTGATTATTAATAATGGGATGATTTACTATGTGCATTTCATTTAGTCATTGATAAATTCCATCACCGAGAGTGGGTAGGGTGCACCTTCATATTTGGATGAATATGCAGACAACTATGTAGGTTAATGATGATGATGCTTTAGAAAAGAATACGCCCTAGGCAGCCTTGCATATCCATATGATGATACATACACCATATAATTATTCATAAATGTAGCCACCACTACCATTACCATATCTTCCTGTAGTAACTTCTTTCCCACTAGAACTATGCACAATCATTACAAGATCAATAACGATACCTAAATAAGGATCCAACGCCACCTTCTCTTTGGCGTCCATAACCACATCCACTATGCTCACCTTCCTTGTCTCTCCAATTACCTTTTACATTTTTTTATAATTTTTATGCAATCCTTGTCTGCCCAATCATGCATGATCCACTACAAAATTCATAAGGAAATAACATAACATTCAAAAAATTAAGTGCTAGAATAAAAAGAAGCATAAAATTTGATTTACCCACCTTCATGAATACAAAGTTTATAGAGGGCATGCTTTGGAACATATCTCTACCAATATGTTCCACCCCTTCATTATTTTGCATACACCCACAATAAAATCAATAGCAAGAGATTCAATGCCTTGAGGATTTTAACATCAATATAATAAACCTTATAATTATTATACCTGGTAGATCAAGAGTCATAGCTAAGACATGGGGGAGATCATAGTTGACACCTTTTATGGCATGATAGGCCTTCACAATCTCTGTAATGGTCATTCTGGTGCTACCTTTGTCGTCAACCAGGGAAGTCAAGCCTTAAAAGCCCTCATATTTAGACAAGATGACCTTCATGATGATGCTAACATTGTAAGCCATGGCTTTATTAAACAGATCATTACACTCTAGGTGCACCATTATTATTCACCTTCTTCATTGCCTTCAGACAATCCTTGTTATCACCACGTCCAAGGTTCGAACCTCCCCAAGTAACATTTTAATCCCATACTATTAACATTGTTTCCATATCAAGTTTTATTATTTTATTTTCTTTAACTCAACCCAAGAGCAACATCACCACCTTTTTTTTTTTATCTCAGTTGTTTCAACTCAAGTGGAACCGCATTCCATTTTAGTCAAGGATTTCAATAAACTCAGAAATCCCCTCTGCACTTTCAACAGACTACAAATATGCACTTATCTCCATATTTGGACAATATGCGCTACCAAACTACTCTGTACCACCACTTCCCCCAAACCACCACCATTCAAAACCATGTTGTTTACATTGAAATATGTTGTTTTGTCTCTTTGTGAGACAAATCTAGGGGCTTCGCCCCACCATATAAGCCTCCAGTGTAATTATTTTTATTAAATAAATCTAATAGCTTTAAAGTAATAGATTTTAAGAAAATAAAAAATAATTTAGTTGTATTATATATAATAATTATTATTATTATTATAAATTAAAGTTTTTATAAAATCAAATTTATAAAATTTAATGTTATAATTTTAAATTATAATATTATTATCAAGGTTTAACTATGTAGTTTTTAAAGTCAAATTCATTGACCCATGTTTCATGAGTAGTGGTTCATACAAACCCATTTCTCATGAGAATGAATGGTCCACTTAGCACTCATTGCATCTATAATGAATGGTTCATAAGGAATAACACTTGTTGAAGGTTTTACAAATGGGATAGCAAGCTAAGTGGACTTAATCGTGGAGGGAACTTCATATTTAAGCATGCTTGAGTTGGAGTAGTACTAGGATGGGTGATCTCCTGGGAAGGTCCAATGCTTCACCCCTGTGAGCATCACCTAGATGCAATGAGTGCTAAGTGTACCATTCATTTTTATGAGAGATGGATTCGTGTGAACCACTACTCATGAAATATGGGTCAATGAGTTTGACTCAAAAAACTACATAGTTGAATCCTAATAACAATACCACAATTTAACTCATTGTGAAAAAATACCTCCTACTTATCTATTAATTTCAAAGTTTAAAAATCAATCTTAAATATATTTTACTCTAACTTTTAAAAATAATTTAAAAATATTTTAAATATTTATAATTTCATTTAAAATTATTTTAAAATTTTATTTTTATTCTAATTTTATTAAAAAAATTTTTATGAAAAATAAAAAACTAAATTAAATAATTATTATACACAAAAGAATAGAATGAGAAATAAGCCCCGCATCCAAAAAATTCACACCCGATAAAAAAGAATAAATAACATTATACACCAAAAAATGGAGCAAGGAATAAGCTCATAGATCAACAAAGAAAATCCAAAGGAAAGGTTGGGAGAGTTATTTCCCATCAAAAATTTCATTAGATAAAGTAGCTTATAATTCTTGAGGAGGAGAAGAATATAATAAGATTGGTATTTTATTTATTTGTAATATTAAATGTTTTACTTTTACTTGTCATATTTTCAAAAATATTTAAAATTTTATTTCATTTTTTAGAGGTATAGAAAAAAATTAATTCGTCAAAATATTAAAATACATTCAAAAGTTTTGAATTATTATGTCTAATTACAATGAATAAATCCACTTTTTAAAATTTTTATTAATTATTAATAAATAATATCATTTATTGATATGTTTTCTTTTAACATTAATCTTTTTTAAAATGCTTTTTATTTAATTGTATTTTGAAACTCCATAACTCTTATTTGTTGCCATGATCATTTTACCTTTCTCATTTTTTAGAATAACTCCACCTTTTACTAAACTAGAGTTGCCATTAATTACCTTATCAAAATTAAGTTTAATCCAATTTGATTTAGAAGGCATTCATTTCCACCTTTTACTAAACTAGAGTTGCCATTAATTACCTTATCAAAATTAAGTTTAATCCAACTTGATTTAGAAGGCATTCATTTCACCCATTCTCATTTTCTATTATTTGATCTCATCCCTTTATACGTAGAGAGTGATTCTAACCCATAATTTTAATGATTTTGACTTCTCCAACATTAATTTGTATTTATCTTTTAACTGATTTTCATTATTTTTGAGAGAATTGTTACAATTTGTAATTTTAATATATGATTTATTGATATTATAATCTATAAAAACTATTATTTATATAGTATTTAAATAGTTTAAATATAAATATTGGTAAAATAAGAACAAAAAGTCCATGGATCATTAAATTCTAAACCTAATTTTAAATGTTTACTAAACATGCATCAAATTTTTGATAGCTATTTATCAAGCTATCAAGATTTGATAGATGTTCAAACATGCCTCAGGCCCTGACATACTACTAAATGCATTATCAGATCTAGATAATTATTTTAACACACTTCAAAACTTGATAGGTGTTTGAACACCTATCAAATTCTAATAAATTAATAAGATTTATCTTGGGTCCCAATCATTATAAAAACACTATTTGAAACTTGAAACTTATTCAAATACTTGTTTGATCTCAATGACTTCCCATACACATACAAATATCTACCATTACTCCTCGCATATGCAAAATATTCATGACTTGTAATACATTTCTTCAATTCTCTCCATTAAAATCATCCTTGCTCATTTATCCATGCATATTTCAACATTCATTATTCCCTTTATAGTTTTTATCACTTTAGTTGTTTTCCAATTTTAGATCATTTTCAAAACTATAGATGAAGAACTAAGGTTTGTAGATTCTAGATCTCATTAAGCAAGATATCTTGTCATAATTTATACTTTTTTTAAACATAATTAGATTACTATGGATTATTAAACATCTATTAGTCCCTAAGACTTTCCTACACACATCTCAAACTCCAACTCTCTACAAATCACTTCATCAGAATTAGAATCCTATTGATGTACTTGTTAGACCCCTACATTTGTTCTTGTATATTATAGATTCTAACATCTTATTGATCACACTATCATGTTATGATTAATTTCCTAATACTCTATTAGGTTATTATTAATTTTTTTAACATTCTATCAGATGTCAACTATATACAAAACATTTTATCAAATCTTGATACTCTGTGAAACACTCTAATAGTTTTTGATAATTTTATTTGCACATCTTGATTTCTACCTCTTATTACAACACATTAAAAGTTATTTATTTCTTAAAGGAAATTCAAGTGTTGGTTTTGATCTCATAGGAAATTAAGTTCATTAGATGTCAACATTTGACACTTTGATCAAATAAAATCACAAGAAAAAAACTCCAAAAAAACCCCTACCAAGAATAAATTACAATTGGAAGAGAAAACAAACATGAAGTATAAATTTCAAGGATTTATTACACATTCACACCTAGATTATAATGTTAAAGAGATAATTGACATTGAACTTAGACACATTGATATGGAAGATTTATGGAACATAATAAGTGGTATACACAAAATAGACTATGGACAAAGCATTCATGTTAATGGATTGACATAGGAAACAACATTCCCAAATTTAGTTCAGTGTCCAAAACTTATTTTGATAATGGCCAAAAACTATGATGCAAAAAAATGTAAGTCAAGAATTCAAATGGATAATTTGCTTAGGTTAATAACATATTGATCATCTTCTATAGTTACCCAACAAGGAATCTTTTTTTAATTTGACTCTTGATTCCACTTAATAATTCTTAGATTCTAATACTATCTCTAGATTCTAATACTATCTCTTATTCAAAATGGGTCAACAAGTAATGGTTGAGAAAACCTAAGAAAATAAAAACAAGGTTACCTAAGAATATTTCTAGGTTTAAATTCATAAATGAGGTTAATGATATGATTACTCTCTTACATAGAGTGGTGGGAATCCCAAGTACTAGGAATTTCTAGACATGGATGTGTAGATATATATGGATCATTCACCAAAACAAGAAATATATCAACTTGGGATAATTAATCAATAATTAAATTCATAATTATATTGTAGATTTCAATATAACTTCCAAATTCTATATGACTTCCTACCTTGTCTATGTTGTTACTAGAAGAAAGTTATATGACAATTTGAATATAATAGGTGACATGCAGACTTTTAAAATATACAAATTCTATCCATAGATATTTTTGAAAGAAAATTCACATCATTTTAATAGGGTAAATGACACATTATTTCAATATGTAATTCATGTGTTCAAACCAAAACCATATAATTTAAGGTTATTAGTTAAATCCTATACAAAGATTTTTAGGTGGAGAACATGGTTCATATAATTAATGACTTTCACCTACTTGATAATTTGTGGTTGTGAAGTTACCTCATATATGATTACAAAATATGTGAATGACAAATGGGCTTTGATAGAATTAGTGAGATAGTTGAATAAAACATAAAAGGTGCTATCTTATAAACACAATTTTGGGATAAATTTTACTATTTCTATTGGTTGATATACTTGTGCTTCTTTGGACAAAGAAAAATTGATCAATGAGTAAATTACTCAAGTTAATCTCTAAGAATTTAAGATCCAATATTGATTTGATGTTATGGGCATGATTTATAATATTCTTATTTCTTCATATCAACATGTTCATCACTTTGAGGACTACTAGATGGACTGTGATGATAAGAAAGATGTAAGGATTCGTGATTATTCAAAATTCTCTCTAGAATAGTTGATTGTATTTGATATAGTGGATATCAAGAAGAATGTAAAAAATGATGAAGATATATTATATCCCATCTATGAAAAAATGAAATTGAATCAAAATCTCTCCCAAGAGTTTATTGGCACAAGAAAGAATCTACATCTCTCATTGATAAAACTTAGGGTGTATTGAATATAACTCTTAATTGGCTGAAAATTAAGGGAATCAATGTTGATAGAACAAAATTTCATACAATAAGATAAGATGAATTGGGGATTTATCATCAACAACGTCAAATAGAAGTAAGGACATCCTCAATAATAGGTATCAATAAGGATCTAAAATATATATAAGTTGATGTTGTCACAAAAGTTGTTCCAGTGAAGAAGCTACTCAAGTTGAAGATAAGGAGATTAGGTGAAAATATTATAGGTATTCCAAATATTTCCATTTTATAGGAAACTCATTTTGATAATTTTTCCCATCTTGAACCCTTGGTAATTAATACTATACAACAATTTTTGGTTTTCAATTCATCTTTATTTTTGGATTGTTTTCATTCCTTCTCAGCTTGATTTTTTAATCCTAGTATCTCTTATTCAAAGTTTTGAATTTCATGTTGAACCTTCTCCCAAGACTCCAGTTAATATAGTAGAAAAGGAGGAATATGAAATTGTAAATGAAAATAATCAAGTTTTGTTAGATCCTCTCCCTTATTTTGAACCTCAAAATGAACCTGATACTTCACTTTTGCAACAAGATCCTAATGTAGAGGTTCCTAATTGTCTAAATGAAGTTGTGAATAAAATAAATAAGATTGAATATCCCCAATAAATTGGCTTCAGTATTCTAAAAACTATCCATCCTTGAGTGGTGAATCCCAAGATAATTTCAAAAATAATAATAGATAAAAAGGAGAAATATATGTATAAGTAGTTATTCATCCAGAAGACAAGGGCAAAGATAGTATCAACACATTTGACTATCAAATAAAAAATATTCATCTAGAAAAATATACAAGAGAAGGCATGAAATAAAATGTCTAATATACAATTGGCATGTTATTTGAGAATATAGAACATAATAAAGTCACTAAATATCAACTCAAAGAAAAAGTTGAAAAAATAACATCCATAGTTCAAAAATTTGTAACACTAATTCAATCTTCGGATTCAATCATTGATAAAATTTTTGATATAGATACACTTAATGTTGTAGAAGAAATTGGCCACATGGACAAACCAATAATAGAGTGGGCAGAGAAAATTTTACAATAGGGTATCATTATTCTTCAAACAATATTGGCTATTTATTTTGAAATTCAATATGCATATGATCAAAAAAATAAAAATCAAATAAAATATGAAGAATAGGTGCATAAATGGACAAAGTCGATCCCTATATTGGAAGAATTCTATTTTGATTGTACAAATGGCCTAATTCAAGAAAAGATCATTAAAAAATAATAAATTATATATTTTAACTAGATTTTAGGGGAATCAAAGTTTAGAGTTCACATTGTGAAGGAAAGTTTTAATAAATTTGAATATTCTAAGTCAATAAGAGGAGATGCTATCCTTGAGATACTAGGAGAGGTAAGTAAATTGAAATGTAAGATCACATATGATAAGGGGAAATTTTTATTTGAGAAAGTCATTATTGATCAATTCAAGAAAAGTTTTGAAAAAATTAAAACTCCAAGTTCTACATTAAATTATGATTTAATTAAAACATTAATCAAGTATCAGAACTGTTTTCACTCACAAGTGCACCTTGCTAAAAATGTGCGCCTATTCTCATTCCTGTTGATACAATAAAAAATATACAAGGTGTGGGACCTTATATATATATATATATATATATATATATATATATATATATATATATATATATATATATATATATATATATATGTGTGTGTGTGTGTGTGTGTGTATATATATATATATATATATATATATATATATATATATATATATATATATATATATATATATATATATATATATATATATATATATATAATGGTTTGGTTCCCTTTGGTAAACTCACCTACTTATCTCTAAACTATCTAATTATGTGCTTTCTTGACTAGGAAAAGGGTAGAAGGGGCAATGCTAAAGCTGAAAATAGAAATAAAAATTAGAAACTTAGGATGATGAAGAAATGTTAAGTTAATTATGCATATAATTTACAAAATTTTTAATTTAATAACCTACACACATTCACTTAATTCCCATAAAATGGATCTTGCATCAATGTTTCACACAAAGGTCTTGACAAACAGTCACACTAGCTTAGAAAGAATGATCAATGGTTGAATTCACTTCTATATTAGGTAAAATTCATAATTAGACTCTTTATATGACCTAAAATAATTATAATTTTATGAATAAGGGTGATATTTTTATACATAAACATATAAAAGACAATCATTTACTAAGTTACATCAATGAATATTAAGAACACTCTTCATGAACAACTTGAAAATGAAGGGGAAATCAGCTCTTTATTACTTCAAAGGTGAGGTAGTACAAATTTTAGTATATTTTCAGTAAGCTAAAATCATAATCTCCTATTAATCATTCAAAATTACATATATAAAATAAGAAGAGAGAAAGAAGACAAGAATCCCTAACTAGGAGATGATTCCACATGCTACTCATAGTTCACACTTCATCAACTAAAAATTCAACTCAAACTTGAACTCCACATTTAAATCCACCTTTAATTACATAAAATTAAAATTTATAATTTTATTTTAAACATTATTTCATGGAATATGGTGTGGTAGGAGAGAGGGAGTCTATTCTTGCATTTTTGAAAAGTTAAAGGTCTCATAATGTAAGCTTGAGTCTTGAGTTAACTTGCTTTAATCATGCAAACATATTGATCCGATTTAATTCACTAATTTTTTTATTGAATTAATATTTAATTTATACTTAATTTACCTTCACTTTCATTTTTAATATACTAGACTTATCTTGAATTCACCCTTGGAGTTTAACTTGAGTTATCTTGCATGTAACTTGCATGCATGTTTGGCCTCATGTCTTTTATAAAAAATGCCCAAAGGGGGGTGTAGTAGTATTGGGATTAATGTTTAATTTTTAATTTAATATATTTACTAAACATATATCTCTAAATTTTATTAATACCTTAACTCTACTTAGCCACCTTTACATGTTTTGGACCTACACTTTTGTAGGGCTAATTGAAGGCTCTTTAAAGTTGGCTTGTAGTTGCTAATTAGTCCAAAATGGGGTGCCATTGTTAGAGAGAGAGGATAATGTGTATGTTTAATGATAAATTAAATATTATTTATAATTTTTTAATTTATTATGCCCAAATCAACTTTCCAAACTGGTTCTTCTTCCATATGTCTATCTTGTGTAACTTTGACAAGCTTCTTGAATGCATTGTGAGAACCATAAACTTGATGGATCTTCATAATTAGAATATATAAGGAGAATTTTTTTGATAAAAACATAATAAACATGGTTTATAATACCTTCAAACAAATTTTAAACTCCAAACTCTATGTACAACTCCAAAAAACACCATTTTATGCTCGCTTGTGCTCTCTTGTTCTCAAGAAACCCTGATTTAGATTGGGGGTCTAAAATAAGTTATAGTCATGAAAAAACACTCTTATTATTATTTTTATATAGGTATAAATTATTATTACCTGGAAATTTTTTAAAATATCAAAAACTCTTCACCAAACTCCCAAACAAAAATTCATAAAAAGTGTTTGTTTGTTGTCCTGGGGTTTACCTGGAGATTTTTTCAATGAGCTAAGACTATTTTGAATTGTTTTTCATTGTATTATATTTTATTTAGACATTTAAATGAATTATAAACACTCTAAAATTATTTTTTTCCATTGGAGGGACCTGAAACACCCATTTCCAACTCCATTTATGAGAAAAAAAATGAACCTTTATTCCCTTCATGAATAGACCTGTATTTTGGTATTTTATCTCTCTTTAGGTATATAAATATATTAAATTAATTATAAAAATTAAATTACATAAATAAAACCTCAACATCAAATTTATATATATTTTGTTTAATAAAACTAAAAAATGCACTATTCAATGTTTTCTAGTTTGCACAATTTTATTTCTGAATGCCTATAGGTCTGTGTTTTACCATTTTATTGATTTTTATGAGGCTTAAATATATAATAAATTTTTAATAATTTTATTTAATAACTACCATTATCATTCCAACCATTTTATGTGCTCAAACAATCACTTAAACCTCTCAAACATTACCTTTTCTGATTGACACTCTTGCTTGCTTAAAACCTTGATATTTGTACCTTTATCTTTCTCTATTTTTTGACTTAATTTTTTTATTTATATAGGTGTATAAATATATTATATTACCCATAAAATATCACACCACTTTTATTTTTTAATAAAGTACTTAAAAATTCAAACATATTGCTTAAAACTGAGCCACTAGGGTTTAAGAAGGGTTTTAGAGTACTTGTTCTTATTAATGATTATTCATAAAGTTAAGATAATGTAACCTATAATAAATGTATACAATATTTATGTAATAGGGTCCAAAAACTATTACTAATAAAACTATAACCAAATTTTATTCACCTTCATGTACCAAGCATTTGAAAATTGACTTCACTAGCTTGTAATTAGCTAGTTAGAAGAACAAAAGAAACCTCTATCAAAATTTGGACTTGTGAGTTGTCCTTGATAATGATTTTAGATTGATTAATGTTTTATTTTATTTTTAATAACTTTTTAAAAATTTAATCCATTAATGGAATGTTTTTAAAAACCTTCACATAAGCAACTTTAACCAATGGTGGAAAAATTAACAACAAGAACAATTTGAAGAAAATTGATACAATGTTAAATAAGGTACAAGGAATAATTCAAAATATGGTAGATCTCTATTATGATTTTTAAATAGATTATACATATTTGGATAGGATAGATAAATATAAAATGTTGGAATTCATGCAAATATTTAAAGAATATCAGAAAAAGAAGTCATAACTTGAGAAAGAAGAAGTCCATGTCATCATCAATTATGATGATAAAGAATGATTCTTCACCAAAATTTGATATTTTCATAGTATTATTTTTATTGAGTTATTATCACAATTTTAATTATACATTTTTAGTTAATTCACAAATTTTGAAGTCATGTAATTATATTAGGTCATTTTTACAATGTTAAATTGTGCAAATTTTACAACACAAAATTTCTAGTTGTGCAAATTTGTCATTGTAAATTTGTAAATCTTTCAAAAACACTAGTTTTTTTATAATATATTTAAATTTATTAACATGTTTTTGAAAAATTTAAGTTGTGTGAATCAACTAATATGCTTTTACATGTTCTAAAAAAGGAAAAAAATGTAGTTAGGATCCATAATCACCCATTTCAACCTATAGATATGAGTTAGGGGCTCATTTTTTAGGGGTGTTGACCATTAGAAATTTATGAGAAAATTTTTGAAAGTGGAAATTATATAAATAATCTAACAAAGATCAATACAAGGAGATTTTAAAAACTTTGTGTTCAATATTTCTTCACAAATAATATATGTATTTACTATTTGCATGTGTTTATATCTTTGTTTTTATAATGCAATCACAATAGTTATAAACTTGTCAAAACTTGAAAATCTCATTGTATTTTTTCTTCTTGAAACTACATTTGTTATTTTCATTTTGGTGAAACCTTAGTGGAGATTTAAATTTTTTTTTTAATTTTTCACAAGGAAATACAAAGTAATTGTTATTTTCTATTATTAGTCACATACAATTATTTTGGTGTATGTCATGTGTTCTTATGAACACATATATGTCTTTCCTATCCATTGAATGATAAAAGTTTCCTATGAAAGAGATTATATCCAAATTTTTTGACATTTTCAATAGGTTTCCTAGTTTATCTTGTTGTATTTGTTACTCTCTTCACCTTCCAAAACATATTTCTTTCATTTATATCTCTCTTTCATACCTATTTTCTTTAATATTTTTGTACTTCCTAGTTAAAAGTACTACCTAATGAAACCCTTTTTTTCTGTAAACAGTTTCCTTTGGTGTATTTTTTCACTTTAAATAAAGGTAGATCCACTTACCAATATGAGAGAGACTTCATCCCATGATTATTAATGAGAAACATTTGTTTGTCCTTGTGACAAATTTTCATGCCAATAATTTTTGGTGCTCACTATGGGGTACCTTTTTGTGATACTTGTACAACCCACATTTTTAGATATTGGTCCATATGACTTTGCCATCAAATCAAAGACCACTCATATAACCTGAACTAGATTTGGAATAATTTACATAGTTAGATATCATTTCCCACATTAGAAAACTTACTTAGGACTCTAACAAAATTTTAGTAATTTAGTTTCAAGCTATTCTGGTGATTTAAAACTAAGAGTTATATCCTTTAAAAATAACATGGAGAATTTGTGCACGTATAAAAAATCATATATCTCAACAATTATTTTACATTAATATTTTGTTCATGACCATTTCAATTATTGAAAATCCTGATCATCAACCCAACTTGAGTTGGATAGAAGCTAATGAAAAAGACATTGCCTCATATTTTATACAACTAACCTGGGATAGAAAAATATTTCATTCAATTTATTATTGTTACTATGGTAATAAACATGAAAGAATATCATGCTACCATTGTCTGATGAAATGCTAAAATCATTTCAAGGAGATAAGTAAGAAGATAAGCACATAGAGCAACTCATATATTAGCTCAAAGAATTTATAAAATAAGACATTCTTCTCATGACCATTCAAGTGATCCAAGGACTATTTATTCAACTAAATATTAATTGGTTAAGTGAGACACAAAAATATATTTATTTAGATTTGAGAGCATTTGCTTAGAATAATAGAAATAGTTCTACGCATTTTCATAGAGCCATCAAAGTGTGGAAGATGAAGAAGATTATTTTTTTAGCACAAAGATCTGAAGTACTAACTACATGCATAATTAAACAAAGGATACCATCTTAAATAATCATTCAATTTCAACCAACTCCTAATCAATAGTAAAAGCTCAAAGAAAAATGATTTATTATAGCTAGTAAACCAAAAGGTAAAATTAACCCTTTCTATCAGTTACAAGAAGCTTATGATTTAAAATTAAACCTTGAATAAAAAATCCAAACCCAAAACTAGTCATTATTCCTATAACTCCTAAGAAAATTAAATAGTTACAAGGAGGAAAGATCATTAGTCAAGCTCTTATTTTACTAGGCATTATTATCCCACTATAAGCAATCTTCCTAGTCATGGCTCAACCTTGGGGAAACATAATTGGTCCTTTGGCTCTAGGATAATTACATTATCTCATAAAAGGTTCACAAAAGAATTTTTTAAAGTTATCAAACAATGGAAAACAATATTAAATTGAACATATTACCACTTTTTATGTAGCATGCAAAATTCTAGGAGTAAAACATGAGGATATCGTAGTGAGATTGTTCATTGAAACTCTCTAGAATGGAGTTGCATATTGGTTTTATCATCTTCCTCTAGGAGAAGTAAAAAATTGTAATAATATGAAAACCAAATTTGAAATTAGATTCAAACTAGCAAAATATGTGCATACATTACTGGTCTAACTCACCTAGTTGAAGAAATAAGTTCACAAACCTATGAGAGACTTCATAGCTAAATTAAACAAGATACTACATAAAATACCAGTAACTACTAAACCTAAATATTAAAATAATAAATGCTTTTTTTTATCAATTCTCAACTACCAAAAGTGAGTTGTCAATTGAGAAGAGCAAGAATAGATGATTTGATTGCAACTCAGAATTTAGATGTTGATGTTTAAGATGATATTATAATGGATGGAAAGCTAAAAAAGTAACCATCAAAAGGTAAAATATAGAATATAGGTCAATCTTTTAAAAAAAAAAAAAAATTAAAAAAATGGCTAATGATATAATAACTTTGAGGAAGCAGTTCCTTCAGAAGACTATTGTTGTTCCTTATCAAGACATCCCAAGAATAAATTATGTAACTTTTCAAATGGATTATCCTCAATTGCAAGATCATGAGTAAAATATTGTACTAGAAGATCCTCCTTAAAAAAATATAAATCCATATGTGAACGTCATTTTGGAAACTAAAAAAATTTTTTGATATGAAGAGATTGAAGAAGAAAATGAATCAAAAAATCTAGACCTTCACTAATGTAAAGTTGAAGAACCTGGTGGTGACTCCATAAATATATTCCTAGAATATAATTCAAAATAATTTGATTATAAAGATAATGTTGGAGACATGAACAATTAGTTATTATTAACAATCTTCAAAATAACTCAATATTAGAATAAATAACTAAAATGACGGACAAGGGAAATCTACAAAATTTATTATCCCCCAAGGAACACTACCTTCTATCTGGATGAAGGTCCAACAACCAATGATAAAATTAGGTGAATATCCCTCAAATGCAACTAATGGTTATTTGAAAGGTAGTTATCCTATTATTAATAATACTAATATACGTCAAAATAGCAATTTGCCTACTATTAACATAATTAAACATGTCAACAAGACTAAAATCCAAATGTCACAAGTTAAATATTTGAGAACATACATAGATCAAATAGATAGGCTAGTAGATTTTATTAAGAGAAAAACTCATACTAAGAAAAGGACTAAAATAAATTTAGCTACCCCACCTTATTCAAATCTGGTAAATTCTATGATTGCAGTGACTTTCAAATCCAATAAAGTTGACCCTTTCTACATTTACTTATTACTTAAGGGATGTAAATTCGGTAATTGAATCATTGACATAGGAGCTCCAGATAATGTAATTCCTACCAAATTTATTTATTCTATTGGTTTAACTTGTTCAAAAAAAATCGGCCATTGTTATTCCATGGAAGCTAAATAATTCCCACTAATCAACCAAATCAAAGATGCCCAAGTTACCCTTATGTCTTTTCCTCAAAAGAGAATTAAGATAAACTTATTGGTAACTAATATCTTAGAAACCTATGGTATTCTCTTAGGAAGAAATTTTTGTAAAGAATTTGGTGGTGGAATTTAACTTTATCTATCTCATGCAATGATTCTAGTCAAACGAGTCAAAAAATGCCTTGAATTAGAACTGAAGACAAAATACATTATGCAAAATGTTTATGATCCCAAGGAAAATATCTTGTACGAAGATGCAAGAATAGGAAACTATTTTTTAATGTCATAAAAAGATATGGACATGCTAGAAATCATAGAAACTAATCCCAATGAAATATGGATGTTGGAATTTGATGGTAGTTGCTCTTAGATATGGTGTAGGAGTTGTCCTAATATCTTGAAATAAATAAAATTTCCTTTTTCTTACAAATTTTAGTTTACTGTACTAATAATACAGTAAAAAATGAATCACTCTTGCTAGGATTACAAGTTTCATAAGAAATGGGAATTAAAAACTTGAAAGCTTTAGGTGATGTAAAATTAGTTGTGAAATAGATCAAAGGCTAGTCTCAGGTAAAAAATGACCATTTAAAACATTATAATAATAAATTTTGGGATAATATATAAATTTTTGAGGCTTTATCCATTCAATATATTCCAAGATAACTATAGAGTAGACACACTTATATTATCGTCTTTGTTGTTGATTCTACATTCAAAAACTGATAAGGATAAATACACAATTGAAATTGTGCATCGACCTAGTATAATAGACAATTTTGAGAATTGGTAGGTTTTTAATACTGATCAGCAAATCATTTATTTTATTGAAAAAGTTGATATTTTCATAAATTTATACTTTGAAGGTAGTGATTCATTATATAGAGAATATTCTTCTCAAACTCATCATCAAGGCTTAACTAAAGAATAAGATGAACAAAGAGTAATCAAATTAAAAGTGAATAAAATTCCAAAAGGCTTGGTCTCATTATAATAATTTTTGACAAACATGACAAGTTCATCAAAAAGATGCAGAAAGATTCTCTCAATTTAGTAGATTATGAGAAACTAAATATTGGTTCCAAAAAGTAACCCATACTATTTAATATTGGTAAATATTGTTTGCCAAAAGAAAATAGAAGATTCATTAGCTTACTCCCAAAATAAATTTATATTATTTTAGATTCATATGAAGATCTCAAATCCTTTCATCTAAAATAAATGCAAAATAAAATTGCTCTAAATCCATATGTCAAACCACTCAAGTAGAATTAAATACAATATAACCTAAAGGTTACAGGTATTATCTTTATAAAAATTTAGAAAATTTTAAATATACAAATCATTTTCCACATTCATCATTCATCTTGGATTGCTAACATAATCTCAGTATGCAAAAAAAGTGGATAAATCAAGATTTGTGTAGACTTCAGGAATCTGAATCAAACATCTCTCAAAGATAACTATCCATTACCTATCATGGATCAAGATATTCAAGTAGTTTTAGGTTTAAAAATTCTCTCAATGTTGGATGGATTTTTAGGTTAAAATTATATTGAAGTTGATAGAGAAGATCAACATAAAACTTATTTTACAACTCCATGGGGAACTTTTGCATATTGATGAATGCCATTTGGCTTGATGAATTTGGAGGATCTTTTTCAGAGGGCCATGTATATAACATTCAAATACATGAAAATAAGATAATTATGGTGTACTTGGATGACATAATAGTGTTTTCAAAAAATAGAGAAGATCACTATGAACACCTCAAAAAAATATGAAAAAAGTGTCGATTGCATGGTATTTATCTAAAAATGAAAAGTATATTTTTAGGGTAACTAAATGGAAACTCCTTGGGTAAATAATATTAAAAGAGAAATAAAATTTGATTTAGAAATATTTGAAGTAATCTAGAAGATATATTTGTTGACTAGTAAACCAAGTGTTCATTCATTTTTTAGAAAAGTAAATTTATTGAGAAGAATTGTCCTTGATTTTATAAAACTCACTAGACACATTGATTATATGATGAAATAGAAACCCTAATTCAAATGGAATAATGAAAGAGAAGATAAATTCAATAAAATAAAATATGTTATTACTCGTGCACCAACTCTAGTTTATCCTAATTCAAGAAAGACTTCAACATTTATTTCTATGCCTTAGAACATACTCTCTTAGCCATCATAGTTTAAAACAATGATGAGGTTATTAAATCTTTTATTGATTTCATGAGTTTAAATTTAAAACACTATGAATTGAAATATTATCCATATGATAAATATGCATATATAGTTTTAAAATCAGTTAAATAATTCAAGCATTATATTCTGTATTCACATTATGTTATCATGGTGCCAATTACAACAATCAAGTCTATTTTAACTTAACATGAACCAATATATAAGAGAGGTAAATGGATAAAAAAGGTATAGGAATATGATCTATAAATAAAACCAATAAAATTATTTCAAGGACAAGGATTGTGTCATCTCATAGTATAACAAAAATATTCTCAAATAATTCCTTCAGCATATATTGATAATCAAAATAAAGATCTTAATTTTGTTCTTTTTTTAGATTCTATTAATGAATGGTTTGAATATATTGATTTATTATTGACATATGGAGAATGAACATCTCATTTGGATGCTAAAAAATGTAAGACACTCAAGTTTCAAGCCAAAAAGTACGTAATTTGGGATGGTACTTTGTTCAAGAAAATTATTGATGGTTTTCTCTTAATATGCATTGATAGTAAATAACAAAGGGAAATTATACAAGACTTTCATGATCAAGTTTGTGGTGGAAACTTTTTTGATCTAGTGAAAAATTACAATATCTTGAGAGCTCATTACTATTGGAATACACTTTTCAATGACTCTTATGAGTGGGAAAGGAAATGCAAGACATGCCAATAGTTCTTCAGATGACCAAAACTTGTAACATTTCCTCTCAAGCCAATGCTGATAAAAAAACCTTTTCAAAAATGGTGTTTGGATTTTTTAAGAACTATTAACACCCATTAAAGTTTAGGACACACAAATTTTATTAATACTACAAAATATTTCATGAAATGGGTAGAATCCATCCTTGTCAAGCAAACAACTTCAAAAGTTATTTGTAACTTTATCAAAGAAAAAATTCTTGTAATATATGGCGTTCTATAGAAGATAGTAACAAATAATGCTTCAAATTTTTCTTATTATGATTTTATTAGATTATTTTATGGATACAATATTTCATTGTTCTATTATTTGGATTATTACCCATAGGGAAATAATCAATATGAGTCAAGTAATACAAATAGTGTCACTGTCATTCACAAGTTAGTTGATGAGAATCAAAAGAATTAGCACAAAATTTTTATGATGCATTGTGGTCAAATCACATCATATCAAAAAGGGATATAGGTATGCCCCCATTATATTTATTTTATAGGATAGATGTATCAATTACAATAACACTTTAATTTCCTGCCCTTCAACTAGCCAAAGCCATTGAGAAACAAAAATTTGAATGTCCTTTGGATAAAAAAATTCTCTACATAGACAAACTTGAATAAAATAGATCTAGAGTTGTTGATATAATTATTAAGCATCAATATCAAGTTAAATTCATTTTTGAAAAAAAATTAAATATTAAAGACTTTTAGGTAAGATATCTTGTTCTCTTGTGGAATAAGCATAGAGAGCTAAAAGGAAGTCACAGTAAATTAAACTCATTATGGATGGGTCCAAAAAAAATTAGGCACTTTTTTGGAGACAATACTTTATTCATGACCTATTATAATTTCACATATCTACCATTTCCATACAATGGGAAATATCTAAATTATTACTTCAATTGAAAGTAGGTGGTCCGTCACATGTAAGTATGTACATTATTTTTTTGGCTTGCCTCCTTTTCCTATGTTGGTTTTGTTGTTTTTGTTGTTGTTGTTGTGTTGTGTGCGTGTGTGTGTGTGTGTGTGTGTGTGTGTGTGTGTGTGTGTGTGTGTGTGTGTGTGTGTGTGTGTGTGTGTGTGTGTGTGTGTGTGTGTGTGTGTGTGTGTGTGTGTGTGTGTGTGTGTGTGTGTGTGTGTGTGTGTGTGTGTGTGTGTGTGTGTGTGTGTGTGTGTGATGTTTTCAATAATATAAAATTTCACCTCTTATTCCCTCATTTTTGAGTATTGGTATTCTTTCCTACTATATTTCCTCGATCACCTAATCTAATCTCAAATGAACTACACTTCTTCAGTCTTATGGCAATCCCAAGATCCCAATCTTCTTTAATTTTTTGAATTAACAAGTCTTAACTAACCTTTCTAAGTGAATAAATGATAAATAATACAAATTTTCATGAATGGTTGATATAGCCTAACATCCTGTGTTCATTTATCATATAATTGATGTAGGTGAACTGGATATCAATTAGTTAGATTAAGATCTACAAATTTCATATAAGGGGATCTAGTCCAATAACACATGTTCATTTCTCATACAATTGAGATAGGTGAACTAGCTATCAATTGGTGAGATTAGGACATGCAAGTATGAAACTATCTCAAAATTATTCAAAATTTGTGATAGTAAAATTCAAATGAAACCATAACCCAATGAAAATAAAATAGTATATGAAACCAAAGTTTGAATTTATTCTCTCATACCTTGCAATTAGAGGTCCCCAATTGGAGCCAAATATTATCCTAGTTTTTTAGTGAAAGTAAAAAAATCAAGAATGTCAAATATTTGACAACACATGGTCAAATTTGGTCAAGTTAGGTCAAAATGGGTCAAATTTCAACACTTAGTCAAACACTAAAGTCAAAATTGATAAAATCCAAAAAATTACCTAAGTTTTTAGATGTGTTGGGTTTTAAATGTCTGCTAAACATGATAGATACTTAACAAGATATCAAAATCTGATAGTTATTCAAACATGCCTCAAGATTCAACATTGTGCTAAATGCATTGTTAGATATTGATAGTTATTTTAACACACCTTAAAAATTGATTTGTGTTCAAACACCGATTAGATTTTGATAAATTGATAAGCTTGCTCTCGATCCTTGATCATTGTAAAAACACTATTTGAAACCTGATACTTGTTTATACATATATCCGATCTTGATGACTTCCCATGCATACCCAAACCTCTACCATTACTCCTTGAATGTGTGAAATCCTCATGACCTAAAATATATTTGTTCAATTCTATCTATTTGACTCATCCTTTGCTTATTTCTCCCCACATCTTTGAAAATTCATTATTCCCTTTATAGACTTAGAGCTTTCATGGTCTTTGACATTACAAGTTTTGATCATTTCAATAATTTCTTAACTTCATATCATTTTAAAAACTACAAATGAATAAATAGGGTTTAAAGGTTCCAAATCTCATTGAGAATGACATCTTTTTGGAGTTTTCACTTGTTATAAACATTGAAATATTCCCAAGGCTTCTTAAACATATATCATACCCATAGACTTACCTACACACATCTCAAACTCTATATCTCTACAAATCACTCCATCAAAATATAAATCTTGTTGGTACACTTGTCAAACCTTGACACCTATTCTTGGATATTACAAAATCCAACATCCTAGTAATCACATTATTAGGTTTTGATTACCTTTTTAACACTTTATCAGAATCTGATTTCTTTTTTAACATTCCATTAGATGTTGACTATCTACAAAATGCTCTATCAGAGCCTGATACTCTGTGAAACACTCTATCAAATTTCAACATCTATATTTACACATCCTAATTTACACTTCTTATTAGAGAACATTTAGAATTATTTCCATAAGGTAATTTTGATCTAATAGGTAGTTAAGCTCATTATATGTCGACATTCAACACTCAGATGAAATAAACTCCCAATAAAAATACTCCAAAAAAGACCCCTACCAAAAAGAAATTATAATTTGAAGAGGAAACAAATATGAAGTATCATTTAAAGGAGTGGTTCCACCTTCAAAATTGGATTATAATGTTTAAGAGATAACTGACACTAACCTCAAACACATTGATATGGAATATTTTATAATAGAATAAGTGGTGTACACTAAATATATTATAGAAAAATCATTAATGACAATGAATTGACATAGGTAATAGCATTCCCAACTTTAGTTCAGTGTCTAGATCTTGTTTTGATAATTGGCCAAATACTATGATGCAAAAAAAGAGGAAGTCAATATATAAATGGAGAATTGGTCTTATGCTTAGGTTTAGAACATATTGATAATCTTCTACAATTACTTGACATGGAAGATTTTGTTAACTTGACTTATACTTCCAATAAAAAATTATGGGATTCTAATACAAACTCTTGTTCAAAATGGGTTAACAACCAATGGTTGACAAAACCTAAGTAGATAATGATAAGGTTACCTAAGAATATTTCTAGGTTTGAATTCATAAATGAGTTCAATGATATGATTACTCTCTTATATAAAGAAGTGATAACCTCAACTTCTAGGAATTTATAGACATAGATGTACACGTATATATGGATCATTTACCAGAATTAGTAGTATATAAATTGGGTACAATTAATCAATGATTCAATTCAAAATAAACTTGTATAAGTAATTATAACTTCCAAATTATCTATAACTTCTTATCATGTCTATGATGTCATATAAGAAGGTTCTACGATGGTTTGAAAATAATAGGTGATATGCATACTTTCAAAATCTATGACTTCTATCATCAGCTCTCTTTCAAATAAAGATCACATAATTTTCAAAGGGTAAATGATGAATTCTTATATTATTTAATTTAGATGTCTAAACCAGAACCATACAATTTCAAGATATCTATTCAACCCTCTACAAATATTTTTAGGTCGGAAACATGGTTCATACAATTCCTAACTTTTATTTTCTTGAAAGTTTGTGGCTGTGAAGTTGCCTTGTATATGCTTCCAAGATATGTGGATGAAAAATGGGATTTGATGGAATGTGTGAGACAGTTGATCAAAACAAAAAATTTATTGTCTTATAAACACAAGTCGGGGATAAATTTTCCTATTTCTATTGGTTGATATATTTGTGTTTTGTTGGCCAAAGAAAAATTGATTGATGAGGAAATGACTCAAGTTATTCTTTGAACATTTAAAATTTGAACTTCATTTGATTTTAGGAGAATGATTTATAATATTCTTGGTTATTCATATCAACATGTTCATAACTTTAAGGATTATTAGATGGATTACGATGATGAGAAATATGTAAAGATTCATGATTATTCATGATTCACTCTAGAATAGGTGATTGTATTCAATATAGTGGAGATCAAGAAGAATATATCAGATGATGAAGATATATTAGATCCCACCTATGAAAAATATTAAATTGAATTAATACCTCTCCCAAGAGTTTATTAGCATAAGAAAGAATCTACATCTCTCATTGATATAAATTAGGGCATATTGAACATAACTCTCAAAGGGCATCAATGTTGATAAAGGAAGAATTCATCCTCCAATAAAAGAAGATGAATTGGGTATTTCTCATCAACAACGTCAAATAGAAGAAGGGACATCCTCAATAATAGGAACCAATATGAATCTAGATAAAATAGAAGTTGAGATAAAAGTTGAAGATATCACAGAAGATATTCCAGTGAAGAAGCCACTCAAGTTGAATATAAGGATATTGGGTGAAAATATTCCATGTACTCTAAATATTTACATTTCATAGGAAAATCCTTTTGATAAATTTTCCCAACCTCAACCCCTGGTATTAATACTACACAATAGTTTCTATATTTCAATTTACCTTTGTTTTTAGATTATTTCATTTCTTCTCAGCCTGATATTTCAATCCCAATATCTCTTACTCAAAGTGTTGAATTACCTATTGAACCTTCTCCCAAGACTCCAATTGATATAATAAAAAAAGAGGAAGGTGAAATTATACTTGAAAACTCTTAGTTTTTTATATCCTCTCCCTTATTTTGAACCTCAAAAGGAACTTGATATTACACTTGTGCAATAAGCCTCTAATGTAGAGGTTATTGATTGGATATATGAAGTTTTGAAGGAAAGAAATAATATTGAATAGTGCCAAGAAATTGAATTCAACATTTTGATAACTCTCCATCCATGAGTGGCAAAGAAGCCCAAGATAATTTCTAAAATAATCATAGATAAAAAAGGATAAAGATATATCGAAGTAGTTGTTCCTCCAGTAGAAAAGGATGAAGACAATATCAATGCATTTGACTACCAAATCACAAAGATTCATTTTTGAAAATATACAAGAGAAGGTATGAAATAAAATGTCCAATCTATAATTGGCACATTATTTGAGAAGATGGATCATGATAAAGTCACCAAAGATCATCTCAAAAAAATTTAAATAATTAACATCCATGGTTCAAATTTTGGTAAGACCTATTTAATTGTCACATTCAGTTGTTGATCAAATTTTTGAGATAGAGACACTCAATGTTATATAATAAATTGGCCATATGGAAAAAACAATAAAAGAGTGGGAGGATAAAATTTTACAACAGGTATCGTTATTCTTTAGATGTAACATTAGCAATCTATTTTAAAATTCAATATGAATATGATCAAGCAAATAAAACTAAAATAAAATATGAAGAAGAGGTGAAAAACTGGACCAAGTTATTCCTATAGCTCTAATAACCCAAATGTATCCACATGGATTTAGAAATAGGGTACATAAGGTACTAAGCAAACATCTACTAGGCTCAAGGACACTATGGGCTACTAGAGATCTATAGAAGCTATCTAATTTACTGGCTTACAAAAAGCTATAGATAGATTTGTAAACTAGGTTAGGGATAACATGATAAAGCACATAAAGGATGTAGGCATATATAATGGTTATAACCACATAAAGTAAGTAGATAAGGGGGATAATTCAATGTTTAATGAACAAGAAAGTAAACTATTCAAATGAAAGAGCATTACCAAGGAAAGAAAGCTTTTCAAAAACATGAAAATATACTAAGTGAAATATGATTTTGGAAAGTAAATGATGTTTCCAAGAGAAAGATTATAACATTAGCTTTCAAAAAATTAAGCCAATGCCTTTTATCCAAATAAAACTGTCCCTAGCACGTGATATCTAACTAAGCAAAGAGAATGTCATTTTAAGCAATAAAGCTAAGCTATTTAAACAAGAGAGTATCTATCAAGAGACAAAATTATTCACCATGAAACAAACCTATGAATTGAAACACATTTTCAAATGGGAAATATGTTTTTAGGTTTAGGAGTATGCATAAGCTTCATAATCTACTCTAAAACTTGTTCCAAATGAGCTAAACTAGCTTGTTTAATCTTTTAGTGTTTTACAATGAAAATTTTAAGATATATCAAAGGGTCAAGTATATTATAAATATATAATAAAATTAATATTTATTGATTATCTATAAATTCACAAAAAATATTAAATACAAGGAGAAAGTGGACTTATCTAGATATACATAAAATTCTTGTAGATCTGAATATTGGAGATAATTGAGTAGACAGGGAGGAATCTTTCATCTGTTGATTATTTTTGAGATTTGATTCCAAATAGTAGCACCCCACTTAGTATAGTAACTCCATGTAGTGCTAGTGTCTAAAACTAGATCTAGTTTCCCTTCTGTAGTGACTGTTAACAACTTTTAGAGAAGCTACAGGAGTTCTTGAGGGTTTTTCAAGTGATTTATTATTACATGGGGGGATCATCTATGTCATTATTTAATTTGATTCTTTTTCAAAACCCTAATTAATACCCATATATATATGAAATAATAAATTGTAAAAGGAAAGGAAAAACTATGTTGTGGGATGTTATAATTGCACATATCAGAACCCTTATTATCCTGACCATTGCTACGTTAACCCCAAATGATAGGGGTTAAAAATCACATGTAGTTATCCATTTGGTAATGTGAACCATCAAATTGCATGATATTCTAGGATGAATTTCATCTAGGCCTTTATTTGATCAATTATGAAAATATGTAGGTCTGAATGTTGAGTAGTATGTAGAGTATTTTAGCTTTACTATTGATTGATTTTTATGTAATAAGTGCCAAAATAGTAAATTATATATGTAAAATGCCTTGTTAGTATATTTATATAGGATGATATTTGTTTGGAATATAATATCTTGTTCACTAGCTGACAAGTCATGAAAAAGATATTAAAAACATAAGATATGGGTCACATAGGGGTCAAGACTCAAACACGGGTGAAAGGGCCCATTAGACACTGAATCCAAAAGTGGGTAGCAACATGTGATAGTACTATCCTCAAATGACACTAATTTATAAAGGCTCAAAACATATAAAAAACTAAGGATAATAGGTTGAGGGGCCCCAAGACTAGGAAAAGGTGACCTGTGACTATTGAAAATGTCAAAATAGTGAGAAAAAGACACAAGAAAGATCAAAAGACTCAAGATGGCCATGTGAACAAGGACTATAACCCTCAATAAGAACCTTTTTCTAAAAGAAAACTAAAATACATAGTACTTGTAGTTGCTTGACCAAATTAGGGTGTTTACATTTTCCCCATTTATTCTAGTAATGTAATAAAATATAAGTACTAGAGTAAAATATAATATAAATGCGTACCTATACTTACCTATGTGAATGTAAATATGGATTTATCCCACTTATTATCTAGAGAAGTGGATGAGAACTAGAGTGAAATATATTAAAGGAAGAATATGTTGTAAATTACCCCTGTACTAAAAATAAGTGTGCAAGTTGAATGCATGGAGAAATAAGGCTCACTTTCCCCCACTATAAATTTTAGTACTATAAGATGAATGCATGGATAAATAAGGCTCACTTTCCCCTATTATAAATTTGAGTAATGTAAAATAAAGGTATGGATAAATAAGGCTCATTTTCTCCCACTCTGAATCTAAGTACTGTAATCTAAATGTGTGGAGAAATAAGACTCACTTTCCCCCACTCTAAATATGAGTAATGTAAATGAAGGTGTGGAGAACAAACCTCACTTGCCCCCACTCTGAATCTGAGTAATGTAAATTAAGGTGTGGAGAAACAAGGCTCACTTTTCCCCACTCTGAATCCAAGTACTTTAAGATGAATACATGGAGAAACAAGGCTCGCTTTCCCCCACTCTAAATTTGAGTAATATAAATAAAGTCTAGTGTGTTGTTATGGATCAACTGCTATAGATATCATTGTAAACCAAACTATGAAAATATGGTGATGATACTGGTGTAATATGTTAAATATTAAAATATGAACTAAGAACATGCACTATATATCATACCCCCTAATCTTGATATCTAAGTGATGTAGATGTGTATGTAAATATATAAATGAATTGGTATACCTATGTCAAATATGTATATGTGTGTGTGTGTGTGTGTGTGTGTGTGTGTGTGGAGTGTATATCTAAATACATCTGTAGACCTATGTATCTATAAATCTAAAATATGTAACTTTGAATGCTTATGTATACCTATATGTATATATATTTAAAAATCTATAATTATAGATGCCTATGTAAACCTATGTATACCTATATGTCTATATCTCCAAATAAGCTATGCAACTAAATGCCTGTACAAACTTGTGTAGACATGTATATCTATATCTTTAAAAATATGTAACTCTAGATGCCTATATGTTTGTATCTTTGAATAAGATGTGTAACTAAATGCTTGTGTAAACCTATGTAGACCTATATGTTTGTATCTATAAATAAGTTGTGACTCTAGATACCAATACATCTAAAAATATGAGTGTAACTCTATGTTTCTAAATCAATATATGCATATCCCCCCTTTTGATAAGAGAGATAAGACTGTGAGGAAGACATGTGATCAAAAGTGGTAACGATTGATTATGCTGGAGTTTACTTGGTAATTTTGATGTTGTATTAGGTTTGAATAATGTACTAATTGTGTTAGAGTTTGATAATTTAATGTGTAGTTGTATAGGTTCTTGGTCTATTATATAGGTAGTATAATTTAATTATTTTTGTCATTTTGTAGTTTCTAAAATGATGAGAAGGTTGGTTTTACCAATATGGGATAGAGTGTATTGGTATCAAGTTCCATGCATAAGAAATGGTTCATGAATTTAATCCATGGCTCTTGAGATATGTAAATAATAAGGTAGTTGTATTAATTATTAAAATTGGCATGCAGGGGTAACCTTAATAGGCTGCCATAGGGTAAGTTATGACTTTAATAGGTCATTATGAATCATTGTTAATTCATTTGTATCATTTGAGTGGGAAGAAGTTTGAGTATGAGAGAGATAAATATACCAAGGAGATGAGATTCTATGTACTCATGCTATGAGGAGGTCAAGGCACTTATTTAGGTTAGGGAAGAGGTTCACCTAGTAAGGGACCTTGACTATTTCTATTTTTTATCATTTTAATTATTTGTATTATTGGTTTTACTAGAGAAAGGTTATTTTTGTCTTGTTTTATAAAAGGTGTCACTATTATCCCACTTTGGGCCCTAGTGTTCAATTTTTAATGTTATGTCCAAAGTGTAGTGTTACTATCTAATGCCACTATCTGTTGGGTAGTGCTAGTGTCTAGTAGGCCCCATATAGTACTTATCATTAATAACTAGTTTTTGAATTTTGTTGTTATTTGTTGTTATTTAGGTTTTGTTTCATTGATGTTAGATTTGGTTTAAAATTTGTTTTAGGTTGATGCTTGTATGAGGAAGATCTGTATGGTATAGATGATGTAGACTATCTTAGGTTCTCCCCTATCTAAGGAAGAGATAGATGTGCTTGATAGAGTAGAGTTGAGCCATATGGCTTTCTTGGAGCCTATACTTTTGGATAAACATATGATCACTACACTATGTGAGAGGTTGAATATAGATACATGTACATTCTAGTTGCACATAGGTGAGATGACCCTGATGTTAGAGGATGTGTATCAGATTTTATGGTTGCCAATTTTTTGGTAAAAGGTGCTAGTGTGCAGGATATACAATGATAATCTAGGTATTTTTATACTAAAGCTATGGGTACTTGTTGCATAGATAGTCAGAGTGACATAATATTGACCCTAATTATTATGGTTGATGTTCTATGGTTTCAAAAATTTCTAGTGGTGTTATTATCATCATTTATTACTATAGATGGGAGTGGTATCTCCATTTCATATAGGATACATGAGATAGTGTATGATATTGAGCATCATGTCATAGTATATTATTAGGGTTGAAAAATGATGGCTCATGTATACAAGGACCTATACCACTTTACATAGGAGATGAGTGGTGGAGGTATCAATGCATTGACATTATTACATTGTTGGGCATATGAGCACATAATTGTGAGCTAGCTAGTGGCACAACCATGGGATGGATGGTCTCACCCATAGGTATTTTTAGCTAAATATACTGAGATATGGCATTCTTCTATGAGGAGTACTACCTATTATCATTAACCTAAGAGTAAAGGATATTATCTAGAGACCTTATAGAAGTTATCAGGGATGGTCGGAGGATAACATGTAATTAAGGTAGATTTGAGTGAGTTATTAGATATATGATTGATGGGATAATGAATATGAAAAGTTTCAATATGATAGGGTTAACTGATAGTTTATTATCATGTAAGATGTGTTGTTAGTACTAGGAGTGTGGTTGAGGAGTTTTTAGTCTTTTGCAAGGCTGGAGAGTAGGCCTTGGCTATTATTATAGAGTTATCTCCTATGTCAATGACAAAGCAAGATTCAGATATTGAGGTAATAGATGTGGATGATGCTAGGGTTATTGAGGCCTACTCATCCTAGTGGATTGAGCATATATGGGCACCTTTTTTCATAAGAGATGGGATGGTCGTAGAGGAGATACTAGACATAGAGCCACTAAGGGTTGTGGATGGTAAGTTAGATAGTTTGGTTATATGTTCTATGTAATGTTAATAATGTGTTTTGATATAATAAGATTCTAATTAATTATATGTAAAATTACAATTGTAGGAGAGGATGAGTATTGGGAGGTTACTATCAAGTCAATGCTTTGTGAGTTGACATGGTATATTTTAGACAATGTTGTAGATGATGGATTGGTGGAGCAGGTCACCAAGGTAGCTAGAGTGCATGCTCATTTGTTTGGTTATGTAGCTATACAAATTATGGGATAAAAATGAGAATTTAGATAGAGATGAGTTACATGCAAAGCTATAGAGGTGGTCCATGCCCTCTCTTGATGCTCTAGGTGGGGTGAGTAGTCATATAGTAGATGACTGCATATGAGTTCATTGGGAGTATGTTGAGTGTAGGGTTGAGTTACCGATGTATTAAGAAAGAGAGAGAGAGAGAGTAGGTGTATCTTTAGATCGAGGTCTTGTGGAGATAATGGGGCATTTAGTTCTAATGATGATCTATATAAGAGTGAGAGTGACGGAGTTGGTCCCAACAATCATGTTCACATCATTGAGTGGTGTACCACATTTGTATTGAAATGATGTTATGAGTTATATATATAGAGATGGTTGTTATGTATTTTGACATTTTTATGGGCACCTAGATCAAGTTATATTTTGTAATTTTTTATGTATTTAAATTTGGTGATTTGTTTGAAATGTTTGATGTTTATAATTTTGTTTTCATTGGAGTAATGTTAATGGTTTTATATATGTGTTAGGAATGTTTTAGGCATATTTGTAGGATATTTAATTTTTTTATATTGGTATATGGTGCATTATTTTGGTTTATATCTCATATTATATCTACGCATATACCTTGTGCTAGTGATATGCCTTATCTAAACCTAGATATCATGGAGAACCAATGAACATACTGCTCATGTTATATTGGTTTAGATGGAGACTATGAAACTAGAGTTGCTTATGATATACTGCTAGTGGATAAATATGTAGGCTTTGATGCAAAAATATTGATTGGTTATCACTGTGAAACTCCACTATGAGTTACTTGATTTATTGAAAATATTCTAATTGATGTTCAAACTAAATTTGGGTTCTAATCTCTATAATGATTTCCATAAATATTTATCAGTTGTTGAAATAAGATTATAGACTTGGGTTGATAGTTATTCCCACATTTATTAATTAGTGTATGCATGGGAGGTGTATTCTAAGCACTATAATTATTTATAAATATTTTGATTGGTATCTATACCAAAACTTTGCCTTTGGGTCTATAAGTGTTACCAAATATCTTAATCGGTATACGCTTTAATGGTGTATTATAAATTATATGAATTGTTTGCCATCACTGCTAAGGTTGTGGTGTAGGAGACCACTGATAAATAATTATCCTAGAAGTCATGGGGCTTGTAAAATGAGTAACCAATGGTTACTTAAAAGGAACACCTTGGGATAACTCTATTGTGGAGGAGTTTGATTTAGGATAATATGGATAATGAGGACTTGATGCCCCCATGTAAACCCTATGATGACTCTGATAACATATTGATCGATACAAGCTCTGAGTGTATAGCAATGATCATCTGAATGCCCATTAATTTGGTGAAAATTACAATAATGCTTATGTGTTACCTAGTGTAAATGGTGAGGTTTATGATAATTAGTTTACAGAAGTGTGATCATCCCCTTAACTAGCAATGTAATAAAAATGTCTTGAGGCCCAATCTTATTTATAAATTATATAACCCCTATGCATATATCTTGTGTGCTACTCACTATAGATTTCATTGTATAGAGTGGATCTTTGCCATTACCTAAGTATTTTCATTAGTTGTTTGTGTTCCATTGGTTTTTAAGTTGGAAATATAGTTATATATTGTACCAAATTTGACAACTGAGGTTCTAAAGGATCTATAGCCAAATCTATATCTGATTATGTAATAATTTATCTTAAATCTGCCTATAATGATATAAACTATGTTGCATAAATGTCTAAATGGTTTAGATGCTTAATATAATAATCTATCCTTGAGATAAGAATTTAAACCCCTAGTAAAGATGTATTACACTTATAAATCCATTAGTTGATAAATTAACTTATGTAAACAAGCTTTGAACCATATAATGCACTCTAAGGTAGGCTCTTTCTCATATTGGTGTAGTGAAGGTATCATCTCATGTGTGACTAGAGGTCCCTTATTATGTATATAGTGCCTGAGGAAGACTACCTCTAACTCCTCATATGTATGTAAAGATGCATTAGGGAGTGTATGATGGGACCAATCTAGTGCTTTATCCTTTAGTGACTTTGGAAACACTTGTAGTAGAATTAACTTGTTTGTAACATGAGCCATAGATTTATCATAAGCTTAAATATGTAAATATGGATTTCCTTATCCATCAAAGATAGGTAACACTGGTATCTAAAAGTTATGAGGTAACCTCATAGTTGTAATTCTGCATGGAATAGGATTATTATGGATAACATTGGCATTAACCTAAGATTTATATGCCTCATTATCCAAAGTAAGATGATGTACTTGGTTTTGAAAATTACCCATAACATGCATTGAATAAATTAACACTTGTGAGGGTATATTATCATTATCAAGGGGTTCATTTAATGCTTGAATTTTATTATTTATATTAGCCACTAGTATATTAGATTGGAAATCTTGTTTAGGAAGGGCCAGTGTGCTCTCAATAAACTTTGGAGGTATGATAGCTTGAACCTAGTTAAAGGGAAATAAGCTACCACCCTCATTTAGGGTTGGTTAAGAAATAGGTTATACTATAGTAAGGGGGGTTGAGGGGGATTCATTGGTATCTTTTGTATTGTTAGTTTAAATATAAATTACTTTATTTTCCAATGAATGAAAATTATGCACATAAGAATAAGGGTATGTGTGTGTGTGTGTATTTTAACATGTGATCCAATGTTTGGTTGAAAAAGATAAATACGTGAAGTAAGAGAAGAAGTAGAAGTTGTAGATTCTATGTCATCTTCATCATAATCATAATAATCATCATTATCCCATTGTTATTCAAAATTAGAATTTAATTCATTTGAATAGGTATGAGTAAAAGAAGTATCATTCACTTACTCATTAAGAGAAGTAAAAGGATAAGATTTTAAATTTTCACTACCATGCAATCTATTATCTTGTGTAAGTGTAATGCAAGGTATTTTTTCACTAATCATTTTTGAAATGCAAGAACGATTGTCATTTTCTATTTGGGGATCAAGGGAATGAGTAATAACCATGTTTTATTTTTACACATTATGACATAAAGGAGGAGGGTTAAAAGCATGTGCATTATCTATTTGTGGCAAAGAATCATTGTATTGAGATTGAAATGTGAATGAAGGTGATAAAGGAATTCTATCTACCTTAGTTTGTGTATTGCTCAAAAGTGTAACATTCTTTGTATTTGCATTTTAAAATGTAATTGAGAAGGGTAAAGAGGATGCATTATTTTGATCTACTTTATTTGAAGCATGTAAAAATGATTTTTGCGTAGTGCACTTACAATGATTTATTTTTAACAATAAAGTAGTAAAAGTAGTTGGAAAACCAGGATTACAATTGTAATAAAACACTACCAACAAGAGGTTCTTTTGGCATTATGTTTTTAATTGAGTTTTTGGAATAAGAGAAGAGTAAGAGGAAAGAGAAGATGATTTATCTAATGCATCCTCATGTTCATTTATATTTTCATGTGCATAGTAATCCTCATATCCATGATTGTAAAAATATTCATCATCATCATCATCATCATCATCATCATCATCATTGTAAATGAAATAATTATCATGATCTAACTTACAATCTTGAAAATTAATCAATGCATTGTTATAATCATGAGAAAAATTAAAGATTGTGTCAATTGGATGAGGGGTAGAAGACTTTTTATATGCCATTTTAAACTTTCAAAATAATATAGTGTAAATAATGAATAATAAACACATAAGAGGTAGAATATAATATAATATAAGTACGTGTAAAATGCATAAATTTTTTGAATAGTAATTTTAATAGAAAATATGTTTATTTTGGGAACCCTAGTTGCTAATGTTTGTGTGTATAGGGACATAGTATGTGGAGTTAGGTTTTCAAGTGAGGGGTGTGTTATGAATATTTAAATTTAATTAAATAAATAAAACCCTAGGATTGAATTAATTAAATTATCTAGGTTAATTCAAAAAAATAAAAATAAAAATTTATAACCCTAATTTAACGTGCAAAATTTAGAAATTAGGTTTTTTGAAGCTATGTTTGAAGTAAGATGGGTTCAAAAAATGATTTATCCATTTAGGGTTTTATAATGAAAATCATAATTTAGATTAAAGGGATGGGTCTATTGTAAATCTAAAATAAAATTGGGATTTATTGAATCTATATAATTTTCTAAAAAGAGTATATATAAGGAGAAACTGGACTTATATGGATATACACAGAGTTTATCATAGATCTCAATATTAGAGATGATTAAGTAGACATAAATATTTCATCTATTGACTATTTTTTGAGATTTGGCTCTAGATAGTAGCTTCCTACTTAACATAGTAATTCCATGTGGTACTAATGTAAAAACTTGGCACTAGTGTACCTCTTGTAGTGACTTTCTACAACATTTAGAGAATTTGTAAGAGTTCTTTAGGGTTATGTAGGTGATTCACTACCATGTAGGGGCTTGTTTGTGTCACTATTTTAGTTGATTCTTCTTCAAAACCCTAATGAATAATTTCACACATGAAAAAATAAAATAATAAAATGTGAAAGTAAAGGATAAAAAGGGTTATATGATGTCACAATCGCATGGAGTAGAACCCTTATTTTCCTAAGCACTACCTACATTAACCCTAAATGATAGGGATCTCATATTGCATGTAATTCTACCTTAGGGAATATGCACCATCAAATTGAATGATATTCTAAGACAAATTTTGCCTAGGCCCTTCAT
Source organism: Torreya grandis (assembly GCA_037957365.1). NCBI lineage: Eukaryota > Viridiplantae > Streptophyta > Pinopsida > Cupressales > Taxaceae > Torreya > Torreya grandis. The sequence goes on from JARHVA010005848.1 coordinate 996,844, forward strand.
TGATCAATCATGTAAATATTTAGGTCTGAATGTTGAGTAGTATGTAGAGTATCTGAGTTTTATTATTGATTGATTTTTATGTAATAAGTGCAAAAATAGTCAGTGATAGATGTAAAATTCCTTATGAGGAATTTTATATAGGAGGATATTTTTTTGGAATATAATACCTTATTCATTGGTTTACAAGTCATGATAAAGATATAAAAAACATAAGAGAAGGGTCACAGAGGGCTTAGGACTCAAACAAGGGTGAAAGGACCTGTCAGACACTGAAGGAAAAATTGGATAATAGTGTCATGTGGTGGTATTTTCCTCCAAATGACACTAATTTCCAAAGGCTTAGAATAGATCAAAAATCAAGGATAACAAGCTGAGGGCCCTTACAAGTAGGAAAAGGTGACTTGTGACTATTAGAAATGTCAAAATAGTAAGAAAAAGACTTAAGAAAGATCAAAAGACTCAAGATGGCCATGCTAACAAGGAATATAACCCTCACTAATACCCTTTGTGTGAAATAGCAACATAATACATAGTACTTGTGGTTTCTTGACCAAATTAGGGTCTTTACATTTGCCCCTTTTATTCTAACAATGCAATGAAATGGAATTAATAGAGTAAAATAAAATATAAATGTATACCTATACTTACCTATGTGAATGTAAATATAGATTTAGATCACTTCTTGGATAAAGAAGTGGATGAGAACTAGAGTGAAATATATGAAAGGAAGCATACATTGTAAATGCCCCCTATACTGAAACTGAGTGTGTAAGTAAAATGCGTGGAAAAATAAGGCTCACTTACCCTCAATCTGAATCTGAGTATTGTAAGAAGAATGCATGAGTGAGAGTTGAAGTGATAATTTACAGGAGTTTGAGATCCCAATATGAGTGCATAAATTAGGTTTAATGTAACTTATAGAAGCTCGGAGCAAGCCATAATGGATCAAGAATAATTGAAAGCAACAATGGAGTCTCCAAATAATGTGTAGAAGAGTAGGGCATCCCCTATCATAATTCAAGCTCAAGAGCACTAATAATTAACCAAGTGAGATTCAAGAAGGTGTGAGATATCATATAATGAAGAAGAGGGATTGAAGAGAAAATATGTGGAGTGATATAGGGCACCTAAGACTTGTAAATCCCAAAAATCCCTATTTTTCAGTTGTTAGGGACCCAATAATCCCCCAAAAAAATATTTTTAGCCAAGATGCAACCGAGGACATGGATTTTAGGGTTAAAACATGTGGTTGAGGCTTTGGGTTATCCCCATAAACTGTAACCTGGGTCAACAACTCATTTTAGGTGGTCAAAAGGTCTTTGAAAGGGTCCTTGGAAGCACTAGAAGTGTCCAATAGTGAGTGGGAGGGCCAAGATATTGTGATAATGTATGGAGGTGTGACAAATGCAATGGAGTAGTGTCCAAGCATGTGGATAATCATAAAAAATATTGATGAGGTTAGTAGTTTGCACATGAGCTACTATATAATCATTAGGAGGAGCATGGTCATGGGAAGCATGATTACATATGCTCTTGAGGTACAAGCAATCAATGTTAAAATGAACAAGGAGTGATATGCACTACTTAGAAGCCACATAAAATAAAATAAAAAATAACTAAAAATATAAAAGAGAACATTACTTGCACATAATAGAGAAGGATGGTAGTAAAAGAAGTCGATGACATGATCCACAAGTAGAAGTACAAATGCTATGTGTTCCAAATGCAAATCTAGCTCCATCTCCAACTCTAACTTATACATATAAGGGACATAAGAGATATAAAATCAAACCACAAAATTTAGAATAACATTCACTAGAGCATCATCTCTAGTGTTCTCTGTGTGAGGGATATGGGAGATCTAGAAGTATTTAAAAGATGAGAGAAAATCATGTGTCACCTTGAAGAGGGGGAGTGACTTAGAGCTAAGGATGTTCCAAAATTTTATGAGTTGATACATGACTAAGAGTGAGTCAGATAACAACTGCACATAGAACTGCCTAGTACATGAGTGTTAGTCAACACACCAATAATTGTGTGATACTTGGTTATGTTATTCATCTCACTAGTAAGGAAGAAACCAACTGTAACAAGCTCATAGCCCCAAAGATCATCAATAATCTAATCCATGATAATGGATCTTAAGTTTCCCTAACTATTACCATCTATGTGAATCACCATTGAGAGGTGTACCATGATGGGGTTCGAGGACATGGGATGTGACTACAGGTAGGCTATCTGAGTGTGAAATAAGATAAATGAGCTACACAAGGGAGATAGAGAATAAAATCAAGTCATGATCAAATCAATTAGCTAATTCCATCCATGGTAAGATTGGATTATGGGTGGTATATAGTGGTGTAAATAGTGAACCATCTACTACACATGGAATAAAGTTCAATTTTGGTGTAAAACTATCACAAAAATTGGTCTAAATACTAAGTATAATATGGGTCTAGTCTACACAACATGGATAATGACATGAATTATCATTCCATCTATGAGACTAGTATAATGAGGAAGAAATGTACCATGTGCATGCCCCTAATTAATATCTGATGCATATAGATTTTGAGACTGAATAAAATAATCATGATTCTGTGAAGAAACTTGTGTGCTAAACTGGAACAACATGCCACACATGATTTCCCCCAAATTGAGAAAATCTAAGATAAACTATGATTCTAAGTAATTATATAAAATGAAACTATGAAACTGCTTAGTATTGATTTGATTAAATTGAGGTTTTGATAAATTCTATAAATGCTTGTTTTCAGGCATTTTGATAAAATCACTGGGAAGGACACTAGAGTAATGTTATATCTAATGTGGCACTCATGTACAAATTGACTTTATCTGTGTTTTCTAATCCTAAAACTATGTCAATTGTGTAACCACTATTAAATCCTATTTGTGTATTGATCTATGAATATCAAGTCTCTAAGACAAACCTCTATGAATTCCCTTCTTTTGAGGTGATTTGTTGAGCCTATGTAAGAACCTAACTCAAAATAAAAGGTTATGTAGTATGTTGTTATGATGTAAAAAAGTGTAAATATGAGTAATATAAACATCATTGAAAATCATGGCATCATGATGTATATAAATTGATCATATTAATAATGTAATATGCATGTGAAAATAAGAACTCATAAGAAGTGTGTCTAGATAGCTGTGATAATGAAGCATGTAAATAACTGAGAAATTGATTATATAATGCTAAATGGAACTACTTAAGGAGGAATTAATGATTCCCATTATGGCATTGGAAAGGTATGGGTACATGATAGCCATCATAGCATCTAAATTTGACAAAATAAGCAAGTAATGTGTCATGGCCATGACACACACACAATCAAAGAGCATGCACAACACATAAAACACATAATAGAAGGCTAAGGGGACACAAACAAGGGATGTTCAAATGTCACTCACTCGAATAGAATACATATATAAAGGAATGTTAAAATGAAATCACACACATATAAGGAAATAATGGAGGATTAGATCCACATAGAAGGACATGTTCAAATATATACAAACATAGATAGATGACACAAACAAGGACATATTCTAATTTCCTCACACACATACAATCATAGATGTAAAGGCTTATATCCCTTTGTAAATGACATATTCAAATGTCCTCAAAGAAAATTTATAAGTGCATAAAAGATATGAAGTTAGGAAAAATACTATAAAAATCATGCATGATTATGTATTCATATCAACAAGAGCTAAGTTGTAATTTGAGAAATATTATAACAATATTAGTGAGTGATAAATATCATAAGATTTAATACAATGTAAATTACCAATCATATAAGTAATATGATATGGGAAAATAAGGATAAAACCTATTTCAAACATGCCATAAGTGAGCTAGCTAATGAATGTATAGGATATAGGAATCTTGTGTGAAGTTTTAAACTAAAAAGTGATCATTTGAATTCATTAGGAAAAGAGTAGGTTGAGGGACACTAGATCATTGTTCTTTTGTCTTCCATAACGATCCTATCTAAATATAGTTTGTAAGTGTGTAAAAATAAAAGCACCTATAAGTGTTTTTGGAAATGATGTCCTGTGTAATTTGTAGTCACTCATATACACTACTGCAGCATGTATGATATAAAAATCACTAAAAATTTATAGAATAATGTGCATATAAACATGCATAGGTTTTTATTTTTTGTTATTTTATATATTATTTTGCCATTTTTGTATATTATTATAATATTTAAACTAAGATATAAAGAGAAGGATACTAACTAATGACTCCCTTAAGAGTATTACCATCAATAGATCTTGTATTAAGCAAAGGAATGGTGATCTCTTGCAAATGAAGAGTATAATGAAAATGTGTAGGTTATATATCATTAACATATTCTTATTCTACATAATCAATATGATTAGGGTCATACCAATATGTATTGTTATAATCATCATCTTCTAGATTTTGAACTTATGTAAATCTGATCTTGTCTTTTGTTGTATCTTGATATGAATAAGGAACTACCCCATAATATGGTATTGACTATATCAATTTAATTTTTTTAATGTGTAATGTGTCATGTGCCTTTAGTGATATGCCATTACTTGTATATGTTTGTATGCTATTTGAAAACATGTCTTCTTTTATATGATTTGTCTCTATAAATATTCCTTCTTTGGATAAGGATGTGACCTTGTCTTCATGTTCAAATGATATCAAAATTTTGATTCTATCAATTATTGTTCCTATTGATTTTAACCATGATCCTCCAAGCACAACATTGTAGGCACTTAAATTGGAAATAACACAAAAAGTAGCATAACATTCTTTTGAATCAAAAGAAAATTTTAACTTAATTGATCCCATACATGTTGTAGATGCATTAGTTTTTTTCAAATGTTGATTCTTATTTCCAAGAGATGTAAGAAATTATATAGAAAAAAAATTGATTTCTTGATATTCCTTAACCTTAATATTTGTAAACTACTTTCCATCTATGTGAGCAGTGATAATGAAAGGGTTTTAATATGAATAAAGTCTAGGAATTTGCCCCTTTGTGACCACATTTGATACTATGTCTTTTGTAGTTATTTCATGCTTTGGATACTCTTTTGTTATAGAATCTATTCCTAGAATGATTTTTTGCTTATTTTGAATTTGATTTGATAACTTATCTTTTTGTAATGCCATTTTTTCTTATTTCAACCTTTGTTTTGCAAATTCCCTCTATAGTTATTCTTTTTGATCTTGTTCCTTTTTTACTCTTGATTACTCTAACTTATCTTGTTAAATATTTTATTACTGTAATTTGTACTTTAGTAACCCCTTTTGTACTATTTATTGTTTTTCCCTAACACACACACCCCATTTTGAAATCAAAATAGGGACCCACTATTGATTAAATATCCTAATTTGAGGTCTTATAAACTTGAAGTCTATGACATAGAATTTAAAAAGTGTAAACTTAAGGTAATTTCAAAGTTTTTATTATGTTTCAAATTTATAGGAGAATAAAATCTATGCATAAGATATATTATAAAATTCACTTATCAAATTTGATTTTCCTTTAACTCATTACTTATATATTTCATTTATGATAGAATGACTAACCAGTCTGACATGTTATTATTTTAGTTGGTTATTTGTGTATATTGTGTCTTAAACATGTTATTCCATGCTTAAATGTTTCCTCATAACACTTCCTATCTCATCTAATTGTATCATGTTTATTAATCTGATAACTTAGAGCCTAACTAAAGAACATAAGTTGCTCAAGCAAAAAGATCACTAGGATCTTACCAAGTGTCACCATCCCACTAACCTAGAGGTGATGTCACTAGATTTCATCATACAAATATTGAAGGTAATTGGATTAGTGATAACCATCCATGTGTCATTATCCCTCTCACTTGGAGGTGATGTCAATATATTTCCTCATATATATATCCTAGAGAAGCATACTAGTGAGATTTATCCATGTGTCATTATCTCAATCACCTAGAGGTGATGTCAATAGAGTTATTCATACAAATATCCCAAAAAAATGGAGTAATAATATTTAACCATGTGTCATCATCCCACTCACTTGAAGGTGATGTCGATAGAGTTATTCATATGATTATCCTAGATAAGTAAAGAAAAGAGATTCATCCATGTGTCATCATCTCACTCACTTGGAGGTGACATTAATAGAGTTATTTGTATGGATATCTCAAGAAAGTGGAGCTGTGAGAGCCATCCACATGTCATCATTTCACTAACCTATGACCAAAAGAATAAAATACATCAAGCCATAATTTATTTATGAGTGGATTAATGATACATAGACATGTGTAGGCACTTGAGAGATGGTAAAAGAATCCACATGGCAATAAAATTCATGGAAATTGGCATTATGAAATTCAAATGGAAAGAATAAATAGTGAATGGATTGAAATATGATGTTTCCATTAAATTTCATGAATTTTTAAATTAATACATTCAATTCTCAAGGCCATCATATGAAAAAGAAATATAATTCAAGTTTCCATATCCAATATAATCATATTATCTTCTAGATATCAAGTTCACATTGAAAATTAAAACCTATATTGTGATCAAGAGATTACATACTCTTTATAGAACATGAAATTTCCACAAAGAGTATCAATGGCCTCCTCATATCTCACTCCACCTCCTTTGGCATACTCAATTTCAAAATTAACTGAGTATATTGACACATCATTTGATTCAACAACTCTCAAGCATGATCTCAAACATTACTTTACTATTTGGGATGAGTTCAAATTAGTCAAACCATACAATAATGAATTTCACATACATGTATAAGGATGACTTACTATAAATTAAAGTGATTAGTATAGATAACATTGTAACCATACCATAGGTAATGCCATACATTGACCTATTATTTAATTTATTTATGAATGGGAAAATATCTGGGAAAATATTACATTTTAGACTTATCAAGAGTCTAGTAGCATATATAAGTAGAAATACTTTTTATAGATACTACATGATCCCTCTACTATAATGTACTATAGGGAAGATATGGTGAATTCATGGCTCCTAGAAAATAACATCCATAATAAGTTATAGGAATATGATGGAAACCCAAGCAACTTTGTGATTCAGGGCCCTACTTTTGCTATCCCCATAGTTGCCTTCAGACTAGGGGTAAGAAATGCCATGGAAATACTAAACAATATAAATTTTTTCTTAATCATTTCTTATGTCAACAAGATATAGGTCCCATTACTGGATATTATCCTGACCTCCAACAATATCATTGCTTTTGGAGGGATTATTATCTTTGATTTGATTCTATGAATCACAAATCTAGGAACCTTACCAAATGGTAACTTTTATATGATGTCATATTTGGTAGATGTTGTGACTACAACTGTGCATTCAACATATGAAGATCCATGGAAATCATCCATATATTACCTAAAGAATAGGATTCATGATTAATTCAATGTCCTCCATGTCCATAGGTTTATGAATAAAATGAAAATGTTGATAAAAACATTTTGACCTATGGTATAATAGGCCATATTTGAGAAAAACATTCCCAAATTATTAGATCCTATAAAAATACAATTCTAAAGATGGGAAACTACTAGTTTTATCCTGTGTGCACTATACTCAAGATAAGAGGTACAAAGGCACACCCTTTGCACTTACTTCAACTTGTGTCTCAAAAATTAGATGAGTTGGAAATTACTACATAATTATTTGAAATTTTATATGTTGAGTTATGAAGTGTTAAGTAAGCATCCATCCATCAAACTCCTCTCATCATTGGTTGAATGTAATATACAAGGTGGGAACACTTCTAACCTATTAGAATAATAAGGATTCATTATGGATTGAAATGGGAACCATTTTAGAATTGGGACCCCATGAATAATGCCAAGGAATATAGTAAGAAATATGAAATAAAGGGGAAAATAAAATATAGATACTAATCCTATAGTCACGACAATGTGTTCATGTACGTAGAGGATGACACAGAGGTTTTCATCAAGATGTGCAAGGAAAATGTATCACAGAGGATCCAATATGATCCCATAATTATTGAGGAGGATGCCAAGTAGATTGAAAAATAACAATGGGTTTCTAAACCTATTCATGGACCTCCTCCTCACATATAAGTAGACATACAAGGACAAGCTAGCCCATATGTAGAAACAAGTATTAAATATATAGTTGAGTATACCCTTTTACATTCATTTGTTGATGATTTTCAACATACAACTAGTATAGAGAGACTTATAAGTCCTATTACAATAGCTAGGCTATTTTCCATGTTACCACTACCTCCATTAACTATAAAAAAACAAGTAAGTCTTCCTACTTTCTTATCTCATGTTTCCATTATTTCTACTCCTATGTCACCACCTATTTTGACAACACCAAGAAAAATAATGCCTCAATATCCTGGGCAACCATATTAACCACCCATGATTCCTCTAGTGGTCACTAATTCCCCCATTTCATTACCATCTACCACCACTAGAGTCCCTTCATCTCCCACTCCACCTTCTATAGGGAAAAACCCTACTATAGTTAAACTACTAATTACCTACAAAAGGAATCCTAAGACTCCCATTATATTACCTAAAAAGGTGGAAGTGGAAGGGAAAAATGAAAAAGGTCTGAGGGAAAGGGAGGATATAAGAAAGGGAATACAAAGATCAAACCCTATTCAAATTTATGATAGTGAATAAGATGAAAAAGATGGGTATCCAAAGAAGATTGGGTTTCCAAGACAAACACTTAAGAAACATAGTAATTTGATGAGACAATTGAAACAAATGAAGAGGATGAATGGATAATTGATTAAATTACTCATTCTAGAGGAACTATGATATTAGGTGAATTTGAAGAGGTTTACCAAGTAGATGTTAGCTCGATGGTCACCAAGTTGTCAAATAAATAATCAAATGACATGAATTTAAAACTACGAACCTTAATATAAGGACTATCATTAACTACACCCCCATATTATCCATCTTAAGCTACAGTGGTTTTAATTTTAACAATCATTTCCATAGCTAGCCCCTCTCAGATTATAAGTACAAAAATCCCTCATTCTTTGATAACTTCCTCAAATTTTGCTACTAAAATTAGTGTGGTAGATACTATTCATTATGTAAATTCTTTGATCCAAATAAATAAGCCTCAATTAAATACACTGCTAATTTTGTACACTTTATCCTAATTTTTTCCTATGGGTCCATTTACTAATGATATTAATATTGAGATTGAATATACATCAGTCAAAATTTACTTTCAAAATCTACTTAGCACCCCCAATTACGTACTCATTGTTTAGTGGAACTAGTCCCCAAGCTCCTAAGACATTAGTGGGAGTACATTTTTAAAACATGGTGTCCATATCCATTTTTTTACATAGCCCACACCCCTAGGTTGTCCACACAATTGGGAATTCCCATTTTCTAAGATACTCATGTGGATTCCCCCACAATTTTAGTATATAGGGCATATTGGAATACTAAATACATCATTGATACACCAACACAAAAGTAGGTCACTAGATAGAGGAAGGCTATACCTCATTTCCCTACATTGGGAAATATTCCACCATAAATATGTATCCTCTAGGGTAATCTCCTTCTATTCCTATAGTTACAAGGTAAGTTAGTAAAATAAATTAGTAGGTTACATTGAACATTCCATCATAGATTAAATAACTGCAACAAGAGGAAGTAGGAAAGAAAGACATAGTAAATACTAAGTAACCAATGGTAAAGTTACACTTTGATATACCAAAATACCTTGAGAAAGGTTAAAATTAATATTGTGGTTGTCAAAGAAGAACAAGTTAAGTTCGAATAGAGAAAAGACATATTCTCTCTGATACAGAGAAAAATTAAATCCCTTAGACCTGGATAGATACATGGAGTATCCTTAAAGTTTTATGGATTTTTCCTAAGGGGTAAGCAAACAAATGTTCCAAAGATATGACCAAATAATTAAAAGGTCCATAGAATGGAGCACTATTTAGGATTTTAAGGAGATAATAAATAAATTACGGGGGAAACTAAAAATTTGATTGAAACCATTCATCTTAATAAAGTCTATAAAGGATACATCTTAGCTTGAGTGGGGGGACATAATTCAATTATTTAATAAAATGAAGAATATAGATGGTAAGATATGCTTCTTAATCCATGAAACTAGAAATAATGTGTATGTCCACTTAAACCTAATAAAAATAATAGAAGCTATATGGACCCATAATTACATCTCTACTAAGAGTGATGGCTTACTTGATTGGCATCAAGAGATACAAACTTTGATGCAACAGTTTATGAAATAATAGAGATAAGTAGTCTATTTTGAAAGATATGAGAGTAATAAAAGTAATAAATCTTTGACAATTAGTTATAAATCCCATTTTTGAGAATCTCTTTCGAGCTAGAATTGACAGATTTTGAGATAAAATTGAAGGAAAAGTCTACAAAACTAATGAGGTGATAATGCAACTAGTAAATTTTATTAGTGACAAAATTATAAGAAATTAAACACTTCACATGGAGGTCAAAGCTACATTGGTCACACATAATAATTTATGGATAAGTTACCACGGTTGTTAAAGATGTCTTTTCTTGACTTTAAAAATATTGATATCAACTTCCAGTCTAGCCATGCATTATATTGATATCAACTTCCAGTCTAGTCTAGCAAATTTAGTAGTAGGGGAACCACTAGAAAATCTTTAAGGTACTCAATCTCCAAGATATACACTAGTATAAATGCAGATAGGGCCAACATATTTCCACTTCTAATACTCACTCCTTAAACTACATTAGCGATAAATTCTAGCATATCTATGCTGAGAGTGTTTTCTCCAGCTATAACTCAAGTTACTACAAAGGTTTCATCCTCTTTAGTTTATAAAACTATTACCCCATGATTTTATTCTTCCAACGATGCCACATCATCATTCCCTTAAAATACATATTTATATGCATGATTTAGCTAACTTGTAATTATTAGTTCCTAATTTATTTAGCATGTATATATTATATTTTAGTTGAAGAATTATACTATGGGAAAACACTATTGTAAATTCATGATTTTCATGAAAATTGGGACATTATTCTATTTTTAAACAAAATTTTAGTTTTTATTGAGAAATGGGGCATCCCCATTCCAAGATTATATATATTTGTATACTCCTAATCCCAAAATGAGGAGAATTTTAGCAAATAAGATTAATAAGAAATTCTAAGGAAAATTTTGTAATTATTTTTGATATGAAAATCTGATTCTTATCCAAATCTATGGATTTTGTAATAAGTTATGTCATTTTGGCATCTTAGTTTGTGGTTATGCATGAGTTATCTTTTCAATATAGTTATTTTTATTGTGATATTGCTAATTTGAATGCCTTTTATATAGTAATCATAAATCCCCTTTTTAGATGTTTAAACATAATCTTACAAATGTGACAACATTTGATTATATATGTTAAAGTTTATTGTATTGTTTCTTTGGACTCCTAATTATTCTTTATTCTTGGTGTGATTATAACATCTTATAGAAAACAATGGTTTCTGATTACTTATTCAACCTATAGTTCAAGAGTTGGCTTAGAAAGGTTTCTTTTTGTTTAGTCCAAAAGCCTTATTTTATGCCTTACCTTTCTCTCTTTTTGGGTTTCTTTTGTTCCTATCCACCTTAAGTTAAATACATCATCAATACACCTAGATCAGATAGGTTTATATTCATCATAACCAAACCCATTCATAGTAATCAAACTACTCCACTCACTGCTATTCCAACAAAATATTATTTACAAAACCTAATACCTCAAAAATCATTTCTTGGAGTGAATCTTCATTCATAGATATTTAAATGTTAGAGGCTACTTCATAAGGTTTCCTAGTGTGCATAAAACCCACATTAATATTAATTTATCTGGTGCTAGAATGAGGGATTCAACCTTCACTTATATTTATTTGAATAAAATCACTTGAGTTACATTGGATATACTTAGAAGATTAATAAGTTCTACCGCAGACACTAACTTGATATACCCACATTTGGAAATCCATATAAAAGTTGGTTATGATAAAGTTCCAATAGAAGACATTGGGTTCAATCATACTCTCTAAAAAGATGATGCCATATTCTATTACTCCCAATGAATCTAGCTTGGTTAGTTGGTTTTATTATTGGTGTTACTGGTGTTGCCCATGATTTGCCTAGAAAAGCTAAAAATATCTTCCCTCTTTCTCCCATTCTATAGGAAGGACTACTGAACTAATGTCTTTCAAGATAAATCTAAGGTTAATGAATGTGGTCAATAAGGATGTGGCATGCAAGATTTTCCATTTCACACTACAAGATATTGCTTATGATTTGTTTCTCAACCTCTTAAAAGATTCAGTTACCTCTTAAGACTAGTGTGAATGCTGTTAGGTTGTGGAGCTAAAAGCTTCACTGATGCAAGCAGGGAAGGAGGTTGCGAAGGGTTGTAGAGTGTCATAGACACCAGCGTCGGTTAGGCCAACCGACGTCGGTAGGATCAGACAAGAAGGCAACCGATGTCGGTCAGAAGTTGGCCGGCGTCGGCACCCCCCAGGCAGACAGGGACCGACGTCGGTCACCTGTGTGGTTCGGACTACGTGTATTATGGGAAGTTAGCTAACGAACCAAGTGTTTGCATGTCAAGAGCCAGTTTTAGACTAAGAGCTATGGATCTAATTATTGTAATTAGGTGTCTAATTATTGTGTGCATGAGATCTATTTAAGAGACTCATTGGTTGTATTGTAAACTAGTGCTAGAGAGTAAGAGAGCAAATAAGCTCCTTCAGAGAGAAGAGAGCATTGGTGTGTTCCTCCTAGTGCCATAGTACAAAGTGTGGGTGCTGGATTGGAGAATCAACAGGGTTCTTCATGTATGTATGATCTTGGTCATCAGGTGAGCATGGCTACGATAGGAGATCTACATGGGTAAGTAAGATCATTGATTTGTAGGTGTATGTGTGTGCAAGGTCAAGGTTCATAGGTGTGCAGAACTAGATTGATTTGCAGGTGTGCAAGATCAGAGAGGATAGCAACACAATAGGGAGCAAAATTAGGTGGGATCTACTTGGAGTACAGTGTGTACTTGTGGAGTGCGTGAAGCACTTATGGAGTGCGTGGAGCATAGGTGTAAGGTGAACACCAACTCTGTGTTTGAGTTGGGTGTTGGGACCTAAGAGAGAGCTTTGAGGGAAGATTTACTGTTTATGCCCTAGAGGTGTGGGAGCCCTAAAGGTGTGTAAGGAAGAAGAATTGTGGCAGCCTTCTTTGTTGTATTTCCTTCTGAAAGAGTTTTAATACAAGTTGTGTATTGTCTCTCATATCATGTGTTATTTCTAAATTCTAGTTACTTGTGTATTCTGGTTTATTTCCGCATATTAAGTTGCTTGGTAATCAATTGTGTGCTTTCGGTTATTTATCCCAACACGTGGTATCAGAGCTAAGGTTGCAGGGAGCAGGTTTTGTGTTTGGTTACAGGTCACTCTCAGGGGTTTTTGATCAAGTGGGAGTAGAGCAATGGCAGATCAAAGTAAGCTAAGAATGGAGGAGTTGAAAAGCACAGATGGTCACTTATGGTCCTATGGAAAGAAAGAACAGGTAAAAGAATATTGTTGGTTGGTAGCAGATCAACATGAAGGAACTGAAGATGCAGATGTTGTAGGTGTTGTTGCATAGGATGCTTTGGGAGGTTTCTTGGATAAATTTGAATATTGGATAATAGATTATGTTGCCTCTTTCCATGCAGCCCCAGAGAGAGGAGCTGGTGATCCTTGCCAAAGAATTGGCAAAGGGGAAGTGAAGCTGAAATCGCAGGCAGCCAACACATGGGTGTTGAAGGAGATCATGCAGGTCCCATGTTTGGAGATATGGATAATTTATTTAGAAAGGTTGGGTGATGAGAGATGCACAAGAACTCTCATAGCGGATGCACTTGAATTAGCTGGTGGTAAGAAAATAGGTACTCTTTATCTACTTGTTTATATTACTGATTCTTCTTTTGTTGCAGAGACGTGGCTTCGTAGGCTTGGTCACATGAGTAGGAAGGAGATGCATGTTCTTAAGAGGAAGACTGATATATTTGACAAGCTTAAGAACTGGAAATCCTTGGTGTTTATGGAGGAGATGGCAGATAGAGACCAGTGGATGGGCCTGGATACTTCTGGGCAGGGTAGTTTGGACATGGGACTTGATTCAAAGGAGCTCGCGGGGAAAAAGTCATCACTCACAGGTAAACACAGGTACTGGCATCAATAGGAAAATTGGTGTTGGCAGGAGGTAAGACCGACATTAGTCATAAGGACCGATGTCGGCAGTAGGAGGACACCGATGTCGGCAGGGTTGGTAGTCAGGATAGGCGTAGGAATCGACGTCGATTGGATGCAGACTATGTGGTGACCGAGGTCGATCACTGTAATAGATTTTGGGTAGACAACGAGCTATCAAGGAGTCTCAAATGCCCATATGGAGGATTGAAGGTGGTAAGTAAGCCTCAAATTCGTTGTTCCTCTTCTTTATACTTGTTGCTGACTGCAAAGCAAGAAGGATCCAAGAAACAGTGGGAGCATGGCATGGAGAGATTGTAGAACCAAGCAGAGATTTGTTAGGGTTTCCAGTGGGAAGAAAGCATAGAGATGAATGGATACCTTAGTTGAAGAATAGAGAGAACAGACACATGAGATAGAAGACCAGGGCATATGGTCTTGAGGAAGCTGCAGGACAGTGGTACAGGTTTTGACAGTGGGATGACAAAGCACGACTTTAGTCAATGTCAGGGTAACTACTGTGGTTTGTCTTACCAAGTGGATGATGATTGCAACATCATTCTATTGCTGTATGTGGATGGTATGTTTGCTAGCAGATTTGTACATACAGGGTTTTGCTGAGCTAAGGGTAAGATTAGTTCAGTGGTTTGCTATGAAGAATTTGGAGCAGCAAAATTCTTTGGCATGGGAGACATGGGAGATCACACATTGATTTTGTCTATAGTGGGAGCTGATGTGAATCAGGTGTTGGCGAGGTTCATTATGCAGGATGCAGAATCAGAGCACACTAAGGGCTAGACAATTAAGTGTCCAAAATCACATGAGGTCTGGTATAGGCCCGAGTTTGCCCAAGCAGTGGGTGTTGTCAGAGAGTTAGGAGCCAATTTGGGGAAGTGGGTTCTCAGGTATTTGAGAGGGACCAGTAGTAGGGATTCATGCTATTCAGGGTTAGGACTTCACTACATGGATTTGTAGATTCGGATGCGGCAGGGTACTCGGATGATAGGAGGTACATCACAGGTTGTGTGGTGGGTTGTCTTCAGGATTGAGCTTGAAGAGGGATACAAGCCAGGAAATAGATTAGATGGGGTACAGGTATAGGTACAGTGCAGATGTTTATCTCCAAGTAGGAGATTATTAGGTTGTGGAGCTAAAAGCTTCACTCATGCAAGTAGGGAAGGAGGTTGCGAAGGGTTGCGGAGTGTCACAAACACTGGCATCGGTCAGGCCAACTGACGTTGGCAGGATCAGATAAGAAGGCAACCAACGTCGGTCAGAAGTTGGCCAACGTTGGCACCCCCCAGACAGACAGGGACCGACGTTGATCACCTGTGTGGTTCAGACTGCGTGTATTACGGGCAGTTAGCTAGCAAACCAAGTGTTTGCATGTCAAGAGCCAGTTTTAGACTGAGAGTTGCAGATCTAATTATTGTAATTAGGTGTCTAATTATTGTTTCCATGAGATCTATTTAAGAGAATCATTGGTTGTATTGTAAACTAGTGCTAGAGAGTAAGAGAGCAAATAAGCTCCTTCAGAGAGAAGAGAGCATTGATGTGTTCCTCCTAGTGCCACAGTACCAAGTGTGGGTGCTGGATTGGAGAATTAGTAGGGTTCTTCATGTATGTATGATCTTGGTCATCAGGTGAGCATGGCTACGATAGGAGATCTACATGGGTAAGTAAGATCATTGATTTGTAGGTGTATGTGTGTGCAAGGTCAAGGTTCACAGGTGTGTAGAACCAGATTGATTTGCAGGTGTGCAAGATTAGAGAGGATAGCAACAAAACAGGGAGCAGAATTAGGTGGGATCTACTTGGAGTACAGTGTGTACTTGTGGATTACGTGGAGCACAGGTGTAAGGTGAACACCAACTCTGTGTTTGAGTCGAGTGTTGGGACCTAAGAGAGAGCTTTGAGGGAAGATTTACTGTTTATGCCCTAGAGGTGTGGGAGCCCTAGAGGTGTGTAAGGAAGAAGAACTGTGGCAGCCTTCTTTGTTGTATTTCCTTCTGAAAGAGTTTTAATACAAGTTGTGTATTGTCTCTCATAGCATGTGTTATTTTTGAATTCTAGTTACTTGTGTATTCTGGTTTATTTCCGCATATTAAGTTGCTTGGTAATCAATGGTGTGCTTTCGGTTATTTATCCCAACAAAAGCACCTTATTATGTCAATTTGGATAGGTTACCAATCTTAGTCTCACATATCAACAATTTGATAGTATGAGGATAGAGCCCAATGAACCCATCAAAGCCTTTAATGTTAAATTCCAAAATATGTTTATTAAAGTAAATGATGCACATAAACCCAATGCTACACTAATCCTTGATATTTACAAGAACACCTTGGATCCTACAACCTCAGTGTTATTGTATAGAGAAGTAGGCATCACTAACCTACCAAAAAACTTTGATGAATCCATTAACATTGATAGGAAAATAAATCCCTAATTACAGATACTAGATGGACCCAATAGCTACCAAATTTATTTAATTCGAAATTCAATTTTAAATGTTAACCTTAATATTGTGGCTTACCATTAGAATCAATTACACATATAGTTTCCCTTGTCCCATGTTGCACTAACCAAAGACTAATAATTTTGAATAACCTTATTAATTACCCCATCAACACTTAAGATAGACTTAGATACTAGTTAATACTTATACCACTCAGGATGCAAATATAAACTCTAACAAAGATGAATTAGATTATATCTAGAGGATGGTGAAAAATTTGAGTAATGAATTCTTGATCATGTAGAAAAGAATGAGGATTACTAGTGGAAAAACTACAAATTAGGGATTCAGATTCCAAAGATATAATAGGCCTTTCAATAGGTATAAAAATAACATAGAATAATACCCATCCAAAAAGATACCTAAAATAATTATCTTAGGACTAGAAATACCCAATTGGTGTCAGGTTTACAATATAACACAACATGGAGAATTGGATTGCATAGAGTTCTATACTACTTTTGAAATATTTTAGAAAGAAATGGAAAGATAAGAGAGTTTTGTGAATTATCCAGAACCATCTTCCTCAAATGCATCAAGGCACCCTCATATAATTATGGTATTTGAAACTTATGAATTTACATTCTTAGTGGAAGATGAGAATCAACCTAAGGATAATACAAATGATTTCCATGCATTCTAATAGTTTTAGATGAACAATTATAATTTGATGAATAGTTAGCCTATTACTACCTCCACTCTTTTGAAAAATAATGTTACTACTCCTTTATATCCAAAGGCATATAAAAATCCCCCTCCTCTAAAGGTAAGTGATCAACACCAAAGAATAAAACCACAAAGAAATGTTGGGTACAACATTATTGAGGATATAACGAAGATCAAGGCTACTATCACCCTACATGACTTGTCTTAGATCACTAAATAGAGGGATTTATTGCTCATGTCCCTGACTAGGAAATCCCCTATATTTAACAATTCCAAATATATACATGACAACATGATGGTGTACAAGGACAAGCTAGAATTACCATCTTTCTTGTTGACTATCTGAATGTTTGGTAAAAATATACACAACTATTTTGTGGAATCATGTGCTTCAACCAATGTAATCGTAAAAAATGTGTAATATAAAGAAGGTCTAGCCCAAGATAAGTCAAAAAGAGTGGTCATATAGTTGGACAAGTCTTTCATAACATGTGTTATATATTTGACTAATGTGCACATACAACTTGTGTCTGAGCCATGTGTAAAAAAAAACATAGATATTTAGTCATTGACATTTCATAAACTTATGGTTTTCTATCAAGTTGTGATTGGTAAAATACATTTAATGGGTACATGGACACAAATTATAGAAAGGAGTATCCAATCAAATCTGAGTAGATAGAGAACCAAGGATGAAGTACCTAAACACTAAATACAATGCCACAAATGAGAAGGTTGACTTTACATATTCACTTAAAGGGGTGTATAAATTTAATACTAAGTAAGAGATTCATGAATAAGAATTTAAAGGTCTTTCTTAGCTCTAGACTCTCTATTTCCATAGAGTTATATCAAAGCAAGGTTTTGTTGTTGGCATAGTTCTAATAGACCTAAATGGTAATCAATACTTGGTTGCCTATAGGTTGTAATTTATTTGCACCAATAATATATTTGATTATGAAGCTCTAATACTTGACCTATAATTAATTTTGAAGTATAACATCAAGTGGTTAAAAATATTTTATGATTTTGCGTTGGTTGTTAACTAGATCAGAAAGAAATATTAGTGTAAGCTCACCTAATTAAAGAATTATAATCACTAAACATGGGACTTGGTTGAGTCCTTTGAGGTATTAAACATCAAATCCATCCAAAGGGAATAGAACTAGATGATATATTCATGAGTATATTCAACTGCCAATCTAACACCACTCTAAGAATCCAAAATGCAAAAATTCTCTACAAAGTTGGTTCCTTGCCCCTATGTTCTAGAAAATGAGGACAAATTCTAGGTGTTTGAGTATGATTAATAGTTTTCCATTCATGAGTAGTTTTAGGACCTTTGAATCTTGGTTTATTAATGAGAAATATGTTGAGCCCATGTATATTGAAGATTTGGGAGAAGATGGTGTCCTATAGATGAAAAAGAAATGGATCCCTCTAGGAATGCTTTTCCTATAATAAGATTTTGATGTAGATCCATAAGTTTAAAAGCATAAAAAAATCAAAGTAATGGAATATGATTTCATCAAGGAGAATCTAGGCATTGAACAACACCCTTAGTATGTGGATATTGGCCTAATTTGCACTAAAAGTGAGAAACAAAATTTAAGGAGTCTGCTGATAGAATATAAATACATGATCACCTAGACATATGAATATTTGAAAATATTTAATCCCAAATCCATCACACATACCATTCCTTTGAAGCCAAAACACAAGCCTTTCAAGCATAGATAGAGGATAGTTAATCCAATATGATAACCTCTCATCCAAATAGAATTATAGAAGCTACTAGATGTTAATATTATCTTTCCAATCAAGCATTCTAGTATCAGTCATAAGGAAATTAGAGTCAATGTTGACTTCAGGAACCTAAATCAAACATAAGAAAAGGATATTTATCCTTTTCCCTCTCTATACAAGGTAATTTGGATGGTCAATGACTCTAATATTATGTCCTTTTTGGATGGATTCTCAAGCTATAACTAAGTACTGGTGGAAGCACAAGATAAAATGAAGACTACCTTTACCACTAAGTGGGGAACTTTTGCATATAAAAGGATGCCTTTTAGCCTAATCAATGTAGGGGAAACCTTGTAGAGAGTGATGGAATTATCATTTTATGTACTTGTTAGAAAACACATAACCATTTACATGGATGATTTGACAGTATATTAAAAATATAGAGTTGATTATGCAGATCATATACAAAGAGTGTTTGACATATGTATAAGATAGGAGTCTCCTTTATTCTGAAGAAAAACATCTTTAGGGTCACTGAAGGGAATTTTTTAGGCCATATCATCACTAAGGATGGGATCTACATTGATCCATAAAGATTTCAGGCCATTTAAAAGCTAATGTCACCCAATAACAAGAAATAATTTAAGTCTTTTTTTTGGTAAGATTAACTTTGTAAGCAAATTCATTTCTAGTTTTGCAAAAATTGTCAAACCATTGAGTTGTATGCTAAAGCAATATGCCAAGATAGAGTGGACAACAAAGGCTAAGAGATATTTTATATACATCAAGAATTTCATTGCTCAAACTATAGTTTTGATCAACCTAGATCTTAATAAATATTTTTATCTTTATTCATTCACTTCAAAACATACTATAGTAGTTGTACTCATATAAAAGGTGGATAGAAATAATATCCCATTACATTAATGAGAACCAATCTAAGGGTTACATAATTAAAATAATATATGCATTAATCAAAGATATAAAAAAAAATTAGGCATTATATTATGAAGAATAAGACACACACCATCATCCCAAACCTAGTTGTCAAGCTCAAACTTGACTAGAATGAATTGGGTGAAAGAAGAGGAAAGTGGATGTTTAAGTTAAAAGAGTTTGAATTTGAAGTTAGATTATCTAGGATGGTGAGAGGCCATTAAATCATCTAGTTCATGACTAAAATTGATCACACATTTTTATTAAGAAAATAAACGAGGCTTAGGTAGCTAGTGGTGAGTGATACACTCAAATCATTAGCTACATACTCATAAGCACATACCCCCTAAGCTAAACAAATAACAAATAATATCCTGTAGGCTAAAATTAGCACATTATATGATCAATAAAGGATTCTTGTATAAAAATAACTGTGAAGGCATATATTTAAGGTGTGTTTCAAGAGAAGAAGCTATGGACATCATCAATAATCTACATTAGATTATTAGTATTGGGCATCCCTTAGGAAGCACAACTCACAAAATTATAAGGATGAGATACTATTAGCCCATGATATTCAAAGATGCACATAGTGATGTCAAAAAATTCCATGAATGTTGTGTTTTGAAAAAAAGAGGTAAATGTTTCCATGCCACTACAACTAGTCATAAAAGGATGACCATTTTCCCAATGGGACCTTGAATTTATTAGGGTAATCAACCCAAACTCTTTAGTAGGGCATAAGTTTATCTTAATATCTAATGAATATTGTGATAGATGGATAGAAGCTATGGATACTAATAATTCTATATCAATCGATATTATTAAATTTCTTGAAAAAAATGCACTGACTAAGTTTGGTATTCCAATCTCTTTGGTCTATGATAATGGTATAACATTCTAGTCTATAAAATTTACTGAGTGGGCCTATAACAACTAAATTACCATCAAGTTCTTCTTGAACTACTACTTGTAAGGGAATGGATTGATTGAATCTACTAATAAGAATATGATGGATGTTATTAATAAGTCAACACAAGATGACACAATAAAATGCCATCTCTTATTGAAGTATTCAATATGGGTAGATCAAACCAGACACAAGCAAGATCTCAAGAATCCACATTTTTTGTTAGTGTATGGGAAATATCCAGTCTTCCCCATCACTCCTAAAATATTAAAATACCATTTTATATAAGAGTACATGTGAGAAGATGAAAGAATACACTCTAGACTACTTGATATAGTCTAGATGGAAGATGCAAGAACTAAAGCACTACTCAACTCCAACAAACATTAAATAATTATCAAAATATGGTTTGACAAAAGGTCTAAGATCAAGGCCTTTAGGATTTTAGACCTAGTGCTACTATGGGATAAAGCACATGAAAATAAAATATATCATGATAAGTTCACTCCTTTTTGGATTGGGCCATATCATGTCAAAAATATTAAGTAATAATGCCTTTCACTTGAATGACCTCTAAGGTAATGATCTCAATTTTCCAATCAATGGACAATTTTTGAAATATTATTTCATGGATGCTCTAAGTGGAGATACTTTTGAGTGATGATAAGTGGATATGTAGATTTAAGAGTAGAGTAGGATTTCCCATTTTCTAGTTTAGTCTTTCCTACTTTTTAGATTAGATTTCCTAATTTATTAGATTAAATGTTTCTTTATTTTTGCATTTGATTTTAATCTATTAGCTTTTATGATTCCTAGATTAGTTTTATAAAATTGTAAAATAGACCAACTGATTTCCTATGTTGAAGTCACAAAAGACTTACCAAAAATAAGGGGATGATTTACAAGGATCCATAATTGGTTTTCATAGGATTTATTCAGATGGCACTTCAGATTTTTGGATCAAGGTATGTGTTATGACTAAATTAGGTTCTACTTGGATTGAATGAGTTTGCTATACCTATAGGATTTACTCTAATATAGTCATGTAAATTTTAGAAACTTTTCATTTCCAGATATTAACTACATTATTACATGTTAAAACATGGATGGGAGATAATAAACATAGAAATGGATACACACTAATAAGGATGTATTGATTAAAATAATATTTTATTATAAATACACCTAACAGATAGTGATTTCAAACCCTTCTTATATCTATGTTTAAAAAAAAAAAAAAAAACTAAAAGAACATCATTAAAATTGATAGAAGATGGGTGATTCAAGTAATCATTACTAGGTGTAGATACCAAAAATCTGCACACTACAATTTTGAATGGCAAAACACCCCTATACCATCTTAGGACCCCCTTGGGACCAATTTGACCCTTCAACCCCTAACCAAGTCCAACCATGGTTAGTTTGACCAACTGAGTTAACCTACCCTTTTACCCACTTTTTACCTTGGCCCTTGACCATCAACAATTAGGATGACCACCGATGGTCACCTTGATCATCAACAATTAGTGTCCACCATCCCAAAAGCTAACATACAAATATTTGAATTGATTTTCTAAAAATAACTCATCTAAATCCACATGCAAGCCATTACATGCATGATTTATAATTATAAATTCCAATTAACATCTTGTTGCACTTTTCCTTCCTTGCCTATAAGAAGAGAAGATTAGGGAGGTGAAGATCATCTACAATTTTTATCAAGAGCTTGTGTACCTAAAGCTTTATTTTATAGGTCAATAATCATTATCAATCCAACAATCCATCCATCATCTTATAGAGTTGACTTACCATCGTTTCTCTACCAAATCATCAAGTACCTTTACTCTAATAGAATCATGTCAGACTCTATCAACTAGCCAAACACTTCAACCACCCACCTGATCAATCTTATATAAGATAAGTATTTGTCTTCCAAGATTTAATTAATTTATTTGTATTTCATAATCATCCTAGCATAAAACCATCTCTAAAAATCTAACATTGTAACTTTATCAATCAACCTATTTATCAACCCAAGCTTACACATAGTAACTATTGATGGTCATCTCAACCATTGATGGTCAATCCAACCACCGATGGTTTCCTCAATTGTTGACAGTCACCTTAACTATCAATGATCATACAAACCACTAACATTCACTATGTTAGAAAGTAAAAACAATTTATTTTCCCCCTCTTACCATCAACCAAACCTAATTTTTTATGTTCCCACCTATTTATAGACCCCTACCTAATTTTTTGAGATCGACTTGAGCCATTTAGCACTAGTGTTGACTTACTTATTACTATATTAGTCCTTTCTAGTATTTTTTTAGCGAGAATTTCTTGTGTTCAATTTTAGTACCTTTTGATTATTGATGCAAGTACCTTATCTTCTATTTATAAATTTAATTATTTAAAACATGTGGATTGACAACCCTTGAGGAACCTCTTACTTTCAAGATCTAGCTATTGGTAGGCAATACACTCAGCTATCTATCTAACAAATAAATCTTCTTATTGTTGTCTTATTTATAGGTTATCCTCCCAAGCCAAAGATGAGTTGTTCACAATATTTTAATTCATGAACGCACAACCAAACAAGTTTTTAAACCATACCTATATTTAGTTTCTTCTTCTTCCTTTCCTGAAATATAAATTAAAATTCATTGAAACATTCTGGCATGCCTGGTGGAACATTGAGTCTTTTCTCAGGTCTCTTTTGTTTACATTTGTGTTATTTTCTCCCTATTCTATGCTCATAAAGAAAACTAAAATTTATTTTGGTCTTAAAATCAACTTAATTCATTTATTGCATGCAATTTTAGCTCATATAGTCTAAATTAAAGCTAATTAATTTGATCTTAGCATCACATTTTTTTTACACAATAAACCAAATCACCTTCATCAATTGAAAATAAAACAAACTTGAGACTCAACTAATATTTTATCACCTAATGGTCACCTTACCCTTTCCTGGAAATCCTACTTGGAGTTCATTACCAATGGGAGAACCGACTCAACTTTTTGGTTGAGTATAAACTCTAGAAATTGGTATATATTGGCTTATGACTACGGCGTGTGAAGTGAGAGGGTAGGCCCCAATAACAAGCCATGTATTTATTTCCAATATAGATTATTTTTTAGAGCTTGAATAACCTAAAACCATCCATAGACTTATTTTCTATTACCCACTATACAAGCCAATTCTAGTCACATAATTTCTTGAAAGTTTAAGGCATAAGGCAAAAGAAAGACTAAAAAAAACCTTTATGACTTAACATAATTTTTAGAGCGTGATTGAATTTATTGATCATTTATTTTATTCTCTCTATTTGAGTGTTGATATTATTTATTTATTCTCTCTCCCTTACCTTGGATGGTCCTAACTCACCAATAATGAAAGAACCTAGTAGAATAAAACCCATCACCAAGCCAATCAACCTCTTCTACCTCCTCATCCATGGAATATGTATCTGAACCAAGAGACTCTCCTCACCCTTCAAGAAGTCCTTCTTTCCCTTAGGAATTTCCCCAAGGAGACACAAAATTTTCCACCTTGTTAGATAATAATCATGTGGCTCTTCAACATTACCTTAACACCATGCCTAATTGTATCCCTATTTTGGTTCCATCTGTGGACCCACCTTATGGAATGCCTTCCCACCTTATGGGAAGCACTTCTATTACCATGGTCACTACCCAACCATTTACTACCCAAGATTCCTCATCCACTAACAATCCCTTTGATGCTACTATGGAAAACCAACCTGCCCAACCTACAAATACCCGTATACCTTTCACCCCCACCAATAACTCTTCTACTTTAGGAGTAACCCAACCATTAGCCACCTATGCTCCCCTCACCATGGGAGTACCTACCACTAGCATTAACAACCTTCTTTTAGTCACCCCCAATCCAAAAATCACTATCCCACTTCAAAATGTTGTGGTGTCTATACCTTTTACCTTATCACCCATTAGCACAAAAGTCACTAGCCTTCCTTTAAGACCCAAACTAACCACTAATCCTACCTAATATATGCCCATTGCACCAAAATTGGGTTACCTCCCTAACCCATAATGGTATGTACCTCTACCTATTACCCAACCACCTGCATCCACATATCCCTACATAAATTTTACCCAACCAATTGTATCCACATACCAATATGTGGTAGCTTCTCAACCTCTAACCAATTATCAATATGTTACCCAACCACCACAATAATATGCACCTTACAACCTTCTAGGTGCACAACCCCAAGTAGACCTAATGAAAATTATAATGACTAAGATGACCGCTCTAGAGTATTCTATCTCTATGGCTCACAACATCCTATCATATGATCAAATCTGTAATGAATCCATTCACCCATCTATCCCTATTAGGCCATATCCTCCTCGGTGGGAACTCCCCAAGTTATCTAAGTTTAAAAGTAAGGAGCAAAACCTAATATCACCTCAATAAATTTAGGCATGCATGTTATTTGATTTACTATGATGATACCCTCCTTCTTTTTACCTTCCACATGTCCCTAACTGGTCTAACCTTAGACTGGTATAGTGCCATAACCAAGCACTCTTTGTTCTATTTTACCTAGCTGGCCCAAACTTTCTTGGATCACTTTTCAATAAACATCTCCAAGAAAATTTCCATCACTAACCTCTACTATATTCGAAAATTTGATGATGAATCTATTATTGATTTTATATCTCATTAGAGGAGCCTAATCAATCAACTTTCCTTCTCCTTACCCCAACCCAAACTAATAAAACTTTTTTCTCAGGCATGTGCCAAGCACATATCTTCTACATTGCATGTCTAGAGTTTCAGAACTTTTGACAAAGCTTTTACCATGACACATAAGATAGAAAATAGAGCCATTGATGAAAGAAAGCTAAAACTAAAAAATAAGAACTCTACCTACAAAACCAATGAGGCTTCCTCTTATAAACTAAGAAACCAAACCAACACCAATACCAAGAGAAAGGGAACCATGAATGCAATTGTCCTTAAAGCCACTTTTCCACCATTTGTCAACCAACCAAATTCCTCTAGTTCCTCAAAGAAAAAAAATGAGAAACCAAAATTGGAACAACCAAAAGAAATTTACTCCACTTGTAGAATATTTATATGCTTTAATATTGGAGAAAATATTAAAGGCCAACATCATATAGCTTCTTCTTATCAAACCACCTTGGCAATTTGATTCTTCTCATTCTACACCTAGTTGGTACAATGAGAATGACCTATGTGCTTTCCATTGAGTAGTAGGGCATGGAATTAGTAGGTGTAATACCTTCAAAAGTGTTGTCCAATCTCTCATTGATAAGGGGGAGCTCATGTTGGACAACCCCAATGCACCCCAAAACCAAGATCTTGACATTTTTATGCAACCTTTCCCTAATCACGCACCTAACAAAAAGGTTGAGTGTTCTCATGATGCCCATATTATTAACATGGTCCTTGACACACTCATTATTGAAGAACCTACTGCCCAATCTACCTATTCTTTGCCCTCTCCACTTATTGAGGTAATGGATTTACCTTCTCCTCTTTTGGATACCCAAACCAAGGAATCACCTCTCTCTCCTCCTCTTATTGAGGTTTTGGAGCCATCAATCCCTCCTTCCATTGACATACTAGAACAAGCACCCATTTTACCTTCTCCCTCAACCATTGAGTAATTTATTTCCCCTTTGGAGATCATTCTCAAAGAAGAAGCTCCCATGTATTAAAATCTCATAGAGGAGTCACCCATTTAAACCTTACATCCTTTGATTGAGGAAAAGGATGAGGTTACCATCCCTCTATCTTAACCTATGGGATTACCTTTCAAGTTCGCTATCTAGGGAACAAAACTAGTATATAAACCATTCTCTAGGTTAGTGGAAAAATTGGAATTTGTTTCCAACCCTAACATGGATCGAGCCATATTTTGGTAGAAATTAGGACTACCTTACATCACCAAGTAGGTACCTCCAACTACACCTTTGACAAACTAACCCACTACTCTCATTGTCTAACCCCCTATCTTACCAGCCAAATCGATAAAAACCTCTACCAACCCAACAATTCCTCAACTATCCAATGCACCCAAACCCCAAACAAAAAAATCACCTTCTCTAGCCAAATTGACCAAACCAACCAAAAACCTTAGCATCTTCCCCACATAGAACCCTAATCACCCATCCTTGAAACCGGAGCTAACCTCACCAAACCCAACAATCAAACACCAAACTAAATCAATCGAGGAATTAATGCCACTAAAAGCCCAGAGGGTCAAGCTCCTACCTCCTTTAATTTAGCCCTCTATCTTGGGACATCATTTTTCTAATTTGATTAGGAAGCCGGTTGTCTAAACCAAGACCTAACCATCGATGCTAGTTACACTAGTGCACTTGCTTTCTTACACACCTATCTTCATCGTAACATCAAACACCAAACTACCTACCCTAAAACCTATTACCTCAAACTTATCAACCTTCAAATAAGAACACCACCTTACCCAAACCTTCTATAACCAAACCCACTTCCAAAAAGGATTTCATCTCACCAATCAAGACCAAACTTATAAAACCTCTCCACCTTTAGTTGAGCCTTACTTATGCATCTTCCAAATATTATTATAGGCCTCTTGCTTAACCTTACCTCCCATCAGACCATTCAACCCTCTCATTTTAAATCCCATCTGGTATAACAACTACCAAGTGTACTCCTATTATAGGATACCATGCCATGTCATAGAGAACTACAAGGTGCTCCAAACCATTATCCATCAGCTCTATGATGAGGACAATCTCTTAATAAAGGAACCTCCCATGGGCCCATTACCAATCCTAAAACCAACAAGCACTATCCAAAACCTACTTACTCCCCCACTCTCACGTCAAAGTGATGAGGAACCAAACCCATATCCTACCCCAACTCTTCCCTCTATCCATACTATGCATGTGTTCACATGATCACACGATCAACAAAAGTATAAGGGGAAGGCCAAAGTGTCCATTCTATGGACATACCCATCTTCCACCTCTCAACCAAACCAAAATCAAGTTCATTCATCCTCAACCAAACCTAAGATATCTATCTTGGGTGCCTCCCAATCTAAGCCCTTTGAATCAATTAGGAGAGTGGTGCTCAAACAACTTCACCAGACCCTAGCAAAGATGAGCTTATATGAGTTGATTACTACTTCACCTCATCATCACCAAGCATATTTCAAGGAATTATAATTGTTAGAGGTCTAACCTAAATATCCCCAAACTCTAGTAGCTTTTGTTAACACTCTCCAAATTTCCAACCTTATCACCTTTAAGGATTCATAATTACCTTCTATACATCCTGATGACCCATATCACCCTCTCTTTATTAGTACTTACATCAACCAAACCCATATTAAATGGGTTATGATTGATTGGAGAGCTAGTATTAAAATCATCTCCTCCCATGCCTATAACCAACTCAACCTATGAGATAATGTCATGCCTAAATCTTTAGCCATCCTTCAATCTTTATATGACACCATATCCACTACCCTGGGAATTGTTATCTTTCATATCTATTTATAACTTCGCACACTCAAACTCTTCTATGTAGTGAAATAAAAACTCCAATACAATGTTTTGATAAGATGACATTAGATCCACTCCATGGGTTACGTCCCCTCTACCCTTCATCATTGTATTTAATTTGAGCATGAAGGTGAGGTCATCACCATCCAAGCTAACCCAATTCCATTCTTGAATGAAACATGACCTATCGACCAAATGGAATCCTTATACCTCTATATAGTACACCCTCATTGACCAAAGACAAGATCTCAACCATAAAAGAGGAAGTCATACCTTTTTCTACCAAAAAGGCATAAACTAGCTCATCCATCCCCTCTGATTAGATCCCTACCTCAGACCACTTGGAATCTACATTCAAACATCTTTCACTAGGGTAATATCTCCTCCTCACCCTTAATGCTTTCCTTACTCCCCAAGAGTATGGGAAACTTGACCACTAACCTAGGTATGACCCAAAAATTGGGGCCATTATTCCATTTGGACCTTCACACTATTAAACCCATTTCATTTATGGGGGACTCAACAAACCACTTGGTGGTTCTACCACCTCCTCTTCACCTCAACCATTAACTTATGACTTCTCCTACTTGGACAAACTGAGTTTCACCAAGACATACCTTCATAGGTGTGCTTGGAAAGGATTTGGTCTTAGATAATATGAGCGTGGCCCATATGAGTTGATTTCCATTGAGACCTAAAATACTCATGAGAAACATGGCCTTGGTCTCACTCTACCCACCAAGAAGTAAACCAAACCACCTACCACCACCATTATTGAGGAAGACACCCTTTCCTCACCAACCTCTCCTCCACCTATATATGAGGATGATGAAATCATCCCACATACCTTTTTTTTTGTCAACTTGATCAGCCTTAGACCCCTAACTTATCAAAGGAGGGGGATATTGTAACCATCCATTTAACCCATCTTGAGATGATAGGAGATGACTCTCCTACCATTAATAATTTTCAAAGTTAGGATGATGATTCTATTCTCACCTACCTTGGTACCCCAAATTCTTCAATCCATAAATCCCTTCCTCTTGAGACTTTGACCATGTTGAATGAATCCACCATGGATATCAACTGGGGCACTCCAGATAACCCCCACATTATAAAAATTGGCCAATTACTAAATGCCAAAGAATTTTAAGACTTCCCCTCCTTCCTCCAAGATCAAAGAATAAAATTTGCTTGGTCTTATAGTGACATGCCTAGAATTAACCTTGTTATTGCCACCCATAACATAGTCACCAATCATGATGCCAAACCCATCAAGAAAAAACTTTAGTGCATCTAACCTTGAATAACCCTCTTTGTCAAAGAAGAGCTTCAACACCTCTTATCTATCAATTTCATTCAACCCATTGAATATCCCCAATGGGTTTCAAATGTCATACATATCACCAAAGCTATAAGGGGACTACATATTTGTGTGTAATTTTGTGACCTTAGCCTTGCTTTCCCTAAAGATGACTTTTATCTATTTAGCATCAACTAACTAGTTGATCTTATAGCTGACCATGAGATGTTATCTCTCATGGATATATTATTGGGTTACAATCAATTCCTAATTTCCGCCAAAGATCAACACAAAACTACCTTTACCACCCCATGGGGAACCATCTACTATAGATTCATGCCTTTTAGACTAAAGAACATTGGTAAAACCTACCAATGTTCCATAAATTATATCTTCCATGACCTTATCCACAAGATTATCAAAGACTATGTAGATGACCTCCTTGGGAAATCTAAATATTGGAAGGACCATCTGTCAGTTCTCAAGATTATCTTCGATTACCTCATCCATTACCACATTTGCCTTAACCCCAAGAAGTGCATTTTTGGTGTCTTGTTAGGAAATATTTTTGGTTTTATTGTCTCCCTTTAGGGAATAGAGGTTTCTTCCTCCAATCAACCTCAAGTAACTCTGTATTTTATAGGGGAAGATCTAATCCATCCATCATTTTATCTCTTAAATTTTGGACCGATGCCAACCCTTCCACCACCTTTTGAAGAAGGGTGTATCTTTCAAGTGAAATAATGACTACCAAAAGACCTTTGATTCACTCAAAAATTACCTTTTGTCTCCACCTATCCTCACCCCTCCCTAGGATGACCAACCTTTATACCCTTATATATCCTCCACTAACCACTCTTTAGGGGTAATGCTTGTTATTAGGATGAACATAGAGAGAAAGTTCTCTACTACATTAGTTGCATGCTTTTAGAGTATGAAACTCGGTACACTCATATCAACAAGATTTGTCTAACCTTAGTATTTATGGCCACCAAAATTCACCACTACCTTACTAACCACAAAACCTATGTCATAACCAATATCAACCCACTCAAGTATATGCACTCCAATCCATACCAAAACCAATGTATGGCCAAGTGGCTCATGCTTTTAATTGAGTTTGAACTTGAGTTTCTATAGCAAAAGTAAATCAAAGGGTAAGTCATCATTGACTAATTGGCTAAAGCACCATTATAATACAACCAACCTCTTCCTCTTGAGTTCCTTAATGATTCTATTATTACCCTCTCTCAAGCAAACTTAACCTCTCAAGTCAACATGTTATTTAACCAATCAAAATGTCAACATGGTGGGGTAGCTGGCATCATCCTTATTACCTTTGATGGTGAACCTCTTCCTTTATCTTTCAATCTCTAATTTTAATGTACCAACAATATGGTTGAGTATGAAGCCATAGTGATAGGACTTCAAACTACCTTAGCCTTAGAAGTCAAAACAATAAATATCTTTAGTGACTTCCAACTTGTGTTCAATCAAGTCAATGGCTCTTAATAGTGTAATAATAATGTTTTACAATAGTATAAATAACTATTTGAAGAACTCTTGACATCATTTTAACACTACCACATCTAGTCAACCCCATGATCTACCAATGAGTTCACTGACAACATAGCTTCCCTTGCCTCTTAGATCCCATCTTCACCCTATAACTCTAACCTATATGTCACTATCCATATACTTACCTAGACTTCTTAGATCAAACCATAGACTCATATAGCCTTATTATATCAAACCATATTCTCCCACATTTTCAATGTGGAAGAGACCCAACACAAATTTTGATATCAATGGACGTTTGACTATCTCAACCTTTCCATCATTCCTTCTAACCTTTATAGGAATGCTTGAAGATAATTTATCTAGGGTACTTCACATTATACCATTATGGGTTGAATACTTTACAATTGTGGCTTTGATGCTCTCCTCTTTTGTTGCCTACATAGTCATGAAGCCTCTCACACTATCAAAGAAACACATGATGGTATCTATGGGAGACACTTTAGTGGCCTTGATATATCTAAGTTCATCCTTCACCTTGGATATTACTAACCTACCCTTAACCAAAACTATTGTGATTATATGAGAAAGTGTGTTAAGTGTCAACAACATGCCAATATGTATCACACACCTAGCCATAGTCTTCTCTTTTCCACTTATTTTTGGCCCTTATCATAATGAGGCCTGGACCTTATTGGTGAAATTAATCCCCATTCCTTTTAGTGACACCATTCTATCATCACTGTGACTAAATATTTTACCAAATGGGTAGAGGCTATTCCTCTGGTCTCAACCAAAGTGGAGAAGATTGTCAACTTTATCAACCATCACATCATCTACCATTTTGGTGTTCCTCACAAGATTATCACTAATAATGGTAAATCTTTTTTAGAATAAGTAAGTCCAAGGTCTTTGTGATACATTCAGAATTAAATTTTCTCTTTGCCCTATCATCCTCAAGTGAATGGATAGGTAGAGGCCTCTAACAAAACTCTTAACAACATGCTAACTAAAATGGTCAATGCATTTGGTTAAGATTATCATTTGCACATCCCATTTACCTTATGTTCATATTGTAATATAATTTAAACCCATATGGGTGTTATACCTTTTTATCTTGTGTTTAGAGTAAAGGTGATGTTGCCTCTCGAAGTCTAAATTCCTTCTCTTCACATATCTTTGCAAGACATAATTACTAGGGATGATTTTCATCAACATTATTTAACCCAACTTGAGCTACTTGACAAGCATCACTTAGCTGGACTTATCCATATTCATGTCTATCAAGAGCATGTCAATCATGCCAATAAAAAACACCTTAGAATGTGAGAATTCAACATCAAAGACCTCATCCTAAAGGAAAATAAACATGTCACCAATATGGAGAAAAGCAAGCAAGGAAAGTTTGCTTTTAATTGGCTTGAAACCTATATCATAACCCATAAGTATGGATGAAGAGCTTACTGATTATCCTATCTTGAGGGAAACCTAGAGCTTAAGCCCCTTCATGCTTCACATCTACATATGTTATTTTGTTAAGAAGGATGAAGTTTACCTTTTGCTTTCACTAAAGCTCATCTCTTGCTTTCAACCACATTTATCTCCCTATTTTAGGGGAAACCAATTAAAACTGATTCGTGTGATTATCCATCATAGTCATAGCCTAATATTTAATAATAGGTACCACAACTCTATCCATGGCATGATTCTCATGGTACTTTCTACCCTTTTTCACAAGGATGGATCCCCATGATCATTATCACCTAAAAATATTTACACCTAATTAACCTTCTTGTGATTTTATTTTTTCCTTCATAAAGGTGAAGCTTTAAGCCTATATAAGCATGTCTATGTGTATCAAAAATCAAACAAGCAAAAAATAAAAATTGAAACCAATAACAATCATGGGTCATTCCTAAGCATTCATAGAATACTCCCTTGAAGGATATATGTTAAAAACATATTTGAAATTACTCAAAGTAAGGTGGATTACTCTCTTAAAGGATAGATATCAAAAATATTGAACAAAACATACAAACTTAGACCACTCCCTCGAAGGATGACTGAGTAAAACATTTATTAAAACAAGTAATTTATTAGAATTTTCTTGCATTGATCAACTTCCCCAACCCTATTAAGAATATAAGAAAAGACCCATTATCAATCAAAAATCAAAAACATAATAATTTTGAAAGCTGCAATCGGCTCTCATAAGCAAACTAAATTTTGAAAGCCACAATCAGCTTTCATGAGTAGACTTCCTACATCAATCAGTCTACACTTTGCATGACATAGACTTGTTTATAATAGCTCTTCAAAAACCTAGAGAATAGGAATGCCAGTCTCATAATTAGGTTCCATTTTCATCCATCTCCCCTTTATACCCTATAAGCAAGGGATTTTGAGCTTACTTAACATTATGTGATCAAGACACCTTTTTAATCAACTAATGAATTCTCATGTGAAGCATTCAAAGGGCTTGTGTTCCTTAAGGCAATCCAACTTTGGTTTTATATTAGTCCTTAACAAAGAAGAAGCATCATTCCCTCTTCCTATCCTCTCATAACTAGTTGATATTTTCAGTAAAGATGTTTATCTCTTGATTATATCTTTTGTTCTCACATTTAATGTTGTTAATTAACTTTCTTCACATGGTTTATCCTAAGTGAATAATAACAAACACAATCATCACCTCATATCAATCTATTTTATAAGAAAATGCATAACCATAATAATAACCATCACAAGCATAATAACATCATAGCATCCATGAACAATAAAACAACCAACCATTTCCCACCAACATGTCTAAATCTAAACAATGAAGCATATCCTTATTAAAATTTAACATGTCATAAATATACATGTAAAAAAAGCATAACCATGAATAAAGCAAGATACATCTCATTGAATGCCTAGCTAGGTGAGTCTACATTAGTATCCAATATCCATAGCATGAGAATAATCAATATAAACATCACATCATCCCATAACATCAAAGCAAACCTAGACCATGAACAATAAAAAAGGAGTATATATAAATCATGAGTCTAACATCATAATGTATAAAATTAAATATATATGTCTCTCTCAAATGTACATCTTACTACATCAGCTTATAGGATAAAATGAAAATGATATACAATAATATATAACTATATATGAACCCTACCATGTCTATGTCCCAGGGGCACCACTATCTCCTGGTGCAATACTATCTCCTAAAGTACTACTAGGTCCTAGTGCCTATCCCCCTATAGTACCTATTTATCCACCTATAGACTCTACCCACTAACTTGGTGTTGCCACACTGGTACCACCTACCAAACTCACTCTATTCTCCCCATTGGGGCTCATCAACACACTATCTCAAAACTATAGCCTCATAGTACTATAGTTCCTTCACTATAGCCAAGAATCATGCCATGGGGATGGTGTTAGGTGGTCCTATAAATGTTTTATCCCCTCCTCCTCTCTACCTCAATTAGTTTCTCTCCTTTATGACAAGTCTAGAGAAGCTCTCACTTGGTCCCTTTCACTTATGAGTGTCATAACCTAAACTTGTAAGGTAACCACCTACCCCTATAAAGTTATGACCTATGCTTATGCCATGGCTAACACTGCTCTTACTTGTCCATTCAAGGCACCCCCTATACCTATGCCCTCTGTCCCCCTCTCCCATCTAGGTCAATATCCATTATCCTCCTACCGTCATCACCATCACAAAAATATACAACCATGTAGAGAGCCTTGTATCATATCATGTAGCCATCTGTGAAGCCATACTGGAAACTAAACATATGGTCTCTAGGTAATATCTCATCATGTGCAGCTCCTCCTACACCTAAAGAAACAAAGT
This sequence comes from Torreya grandis, assembly GCA_037957365.1. NCBI lineage: Eukaryota > Viridiplantae > Streptophyta > Pinopsida > Cupressales > Taxaceae > Torreya > Torreya grandis. The sequence continues at coordinate 1,032,194 of JARHVA010005848.1, forward strand.
TATCTATCCACTTCATGTAATTGAATGGGAACTCAATGTGTGCATATCTCATCTACAACAATTCCATTGGCCTTAGCACCTAGATGTGTTCATAGGCCCAATAGTGTAACACAAGATTGATACTAATGCCATTCCTCCCATAGGCCCAAAACCCCATAAATCCTTGTATATCTATACCAAAATTACTAGTAATCATATAAATATAGTCCACCCCAATAGTATCTAAATTAATATCCCTAGTAGCAAGTATGGAAACCTCCCACTACTCAAGTCAGGAATTCAACTACTTAAACCCAACCTAACAAACCAACTACTCAAACAAACCTAAAACACTCACTAAAAATGCAATTCAACCTACATCTATCAATTTGAAAGTTCCACTTACATCATTCTTTGACCACCACTAAGGAGTATTCCATGGACCCACCCATCTTCATTCATTTGCCCACACACCCTGCATCCTCACTAATCCACTTGATCTACTTTCCACATCATCTATTAGTCAACTCCTATGTAGTCCTCATTATTAATATGCTCACCTAAAACATCCAAGTCTATATCTCCAATGTCAAAAAAATCCAATGTTATAATGAGTTAAATTGATTTATTATTCACTTTTAACCCCCATGGCTTTAGGGTTTTTACCCTGACCATCAACAGTTAAGGTGACCATCAATGATCATTCTTTGGACTCCTGACCATTGATGGTCAAGGGTTTAACTCTTTGAAAATTACCTCTTCACCCACATAAATTTTCAACAAAACCCAATCAATTACCCACCCATGGAGACTACCTTCTCCACCCACCTTGACTACCTTGCCACCTTGTCATTAGTTTATTTCAACCTAACTAGCATGTGTTTTATGATGAATTTTGCTTGGTCCTTTGAATATAATGAAAAAATTGCCATGTTGACCACTTTTTAAACTTGCACCACCTCATGCATACTAGACCCACTTGTGTCTTCTTAGGAGCACTTCCTACCTTGGATATCCATGACACTCAAGGTAACCAAAACTTTGACCCACAATCAATTTTTATTTTTCATCTTATTAATTCAAAGCTACATAACAAAAAGGGTCAAAATATAGATAATAGAAATATACACATCATAATTATGAATGTCAAAACACCCCTATACCATTTTAGGACCCCCTTGGGACCAATTCGACCTTTTGACCCCTAACCAAGTCTAACCATGGTCAGTTTGACCAACTAACTTAACCTACCCTTTTACCCACTTTTTACCTTGGCCCTCAACCATCGATGATCAGGGTCCATCATCTCAAAAGCTAACATGAAAATATCCACCTTCTTTTCTAAAATTAGCTCGTCCAAATCCATGTATAATCTATTACATGTGCAAGTTATAATTAGAAATCCTAATTAATGTCTTGTTACACCTTTCCTTCCTTGCCTGCAATAAGATAGGAGTAGGGAGGTGAAGATCATTTACAATTTTTATCAATATCTTATGCATATAGATCTTTCTTTTATAGGTTGATCATCATCAATGATATAATAATTTAGCCATCACATCAGAGAGATGATTTATTGCTACCACTCTACTAAATCATCAAGTACCATTATTTTGTTAGAATCATGCTAGACTCTATTAATGATCCAACCAACTCAACCACCCACCGAATCAATCTTCTGCAAGCTAAGTATTTGTCTTCCAAGATTCAATTACTTTATTTGTATTTTGTAATCAGCCTAGCACCAACCCATATTTTAGAATCCAACTTTGAAATCTTGTTAGTAAGCCTATTTATTTTTAGTGTAGGTTTTTATTTTTCCCTATTATTTAATTAGGGAATATTATATATTTGTGCATATATGGAGTTTTCCTACATTTGTGGGATAGGCTAACTTATGTGGAGATGTGTGTCATAGATGTGTCATAGGTGTCATAAGAATGTCATAAGTAACTCCTTTGACCAACTATTCTGGGTATGGGAGTTACTTCTCTATTCTTAGCACCTTGTCACCACCTTTCATGGAGGAGTTACAGTCTATTCTTGGGGTGCTTTGACCACCTTTTATGGAGGAGTTACTTACGTGCTCTCCTATATGTATTCTTCACTTTGGCCATCTTAAGTTAATCAAATATTGGGTTTTGCTCCTATTTGTCTTTTGTAAATTATATCTTTCAGTGATTTCACTTTGCTTTAGCTTCTTTGTGGTGTGCACCAACTTCATCTTGTGTGATCACTTGACCATTGCATTCGCATTATTCAGACCCTGGTAACACCTTCGATATGGTATCAGAGCCACCTCGGTAATCATGTGTTTGGTTATGCTATTAGTTTATTCTAAAATCTTGAGTTTTTTGCTTGCAAAGGATCTTCAATTTTTTTATTTTCATGCATTATGTTTGTACTGGCATATAAGCCTTGATGCAGATTTGTAGGTTTGACTCATTCTCCATGTGAAGTATATGAGCATACCTGTGGGCAAATAATCTGCAAGTTTTCTTGGAACATCATTGATGTTATTGAAAAACTAGTGTGTTGGCATTTGACATGTGGAGAGCCTCTTAATATTTCTTGAATGCTGCATGAGCCATACGTCCTGGTGTCTCCTAAAAACCCCTCTCTTCCACTTTGACACTTATCTCCTTAACCAGGAATTTGGATATGTTGTAAAACTGATCTTAAAGTGTGAAGTTATTTGCTAAAATCAACCTTAAAGACCAACATGGACCATATGGTCCGTACACTTGTGCAGTTTTCACTCACCTCTCACCTTGGAATTTTAGTTTGGCATTTCAGTTTAGCTTTGGATAATAGAAAAAGGAGGCATTGGAGTTGTTTTGTCTTCACCAAGCTACTGCATGGAGATCTGCATAGTCTTTCTATTGATGCACAGTCAAAATAGCAAACAAAAAGACCAAACCCTCAAAAATGGCACCCTTTTTCATTTTGGTACTCCATGTGGGCCCTCACACAGCCTTTATTTGGTAAAATCTGCCTTTGTTTCTTAAATTCTTAGTCAAATTTGACTTTTCAGATTTTAAATCAGTCAATTTGGTTAAAAAATGAAGATTTAAGGTTGTATCTCCATCAAAGTACAAAGACCAAATGGTTTATCTAGAAATTACTTATTTATTATTGATTAGGGTCATCCAAATCTAACAACTCATAAGTAATATTTCCAGTTTCAAAATAAGTAATAATGGTTGGTATGGATTCTAAAGTATTACTATTCCATTCCTCTCTATGCATAAATGCTAATTCATTGAGGGACCTAGGTTGTATTTTTACCTAAGAAAGCACCATTTACTTTTGACCAATCTCTATCTAACAAGATAACATACTTAACAGGGACATATAAAACTTGTACATTTGACATGCACCTGATTCTTTCATATTGATCTATTTTGATACTAATGTCATGATGCTCATCATAAATATATGTTTGGTGAGAATTAAAACCATTAATTTTCCTATTATCATTTTCATGAGACACATCTAATTGATCAAAAATAAATCTAGGCATAATGTTCTTATAATCTCATATATCAAGAATACAATTATGGATAACCTTATTACAAAATTTATTTGAGACATAAAATAGAGGAATATAATCAGATGGAGGATAATTATATCAATAAAAAACATAATTATATCAATTATTACTATATTTTTCTTTAAATCCTACTATATTCTTTGGATTTGGATTCTTATAACATCATTAATTTTATCAAGATGACTAGGTAAACTAGTAACTTGGAGTAAAGAAAATTCATGCTTAATAGTTTCTAAATATTAAATAATTTTATAATAACTAACATTAGGATGACAAATATGAGTATAATTTTTGGATTTATAATGACGATATCACATGTTATTGAATCTAATGGATAAGGGTTATGCTACTAAGAATTTGTAGTAGAATTATTTGTAACAGTAATATTATGTGCATCTTTACCTTTATCTTATGTAGAAGGTTTAAAAGAATACATTTGATTATTAGTTGTATTTGGATTATATTTTGAGGTAGAATTGTAATCCCCTTTCCTTTTTTTAATAATATAAAAATTAGCATTTTTTATGTTGTTTGAACACTCCTTAGAACCACACATGTTTATATTATCAGTTAAGTCAATGGAAATACTATCCTTCCTATGAATAAATAATTTAAACCTCTAAATAACTATACAGGTGTTAGAATTATGGCTTGTTTCATAAACATGGCAATAATGAACCTTTTTTCATTCTTACCTTTCTAAGGATTAAGTATTTTTATTGATGTAGAAGGTTTATCATTCAATTTCCACTTGACGATGACTAGCTTATTCCCAAGATCATGTATGGATTTTATTTTTTTACATTATCAGAAGTTAAACTGATAACTAATCTTGATCTTTGATTCTAACATTATTTAACTTATTTGCATATTCTATTCAAAAAGTTATTATAGCATCATACTTTATAATGTATTTATCCTCTAAAGCCATTTTATATTTCAAAAATAATGCACTACAAAAATATATTCTAGATATTTTTTTGGATAATGAAATGTTGTGAGGAAGTTTATGATGCAATTATTAAATATGATAATAAAATGGTAAATTATCTCACCTATATCAATATAAATATTTACAATTTCATTGACTTCCTATAAATCTTGTTTAGGTTTACCAAAATAAAGTCTTAACCAAATTTTTATGTCATTTCAAGTGCAAATGACTTTAGTAAGCAAAATAATAAAGGATTGGTATGACTTACCTTCTAAATTTTGTGAGAATATCATTATATAAACATTTTCATTTGTTATACCAAGAGCAACGCAAACCAATTTGAAAGCATTTAAATAATTTTATAAATATTTACCAAGAGCTCCTATTTTTTTGAGACATTAAGTCATTTGAGTGATGGTAAATTACTAGGACAATTACCAATGTTAACTATATTCCCATGAATCCAAGGATTTATAACTTATTGGTAATTTTATACATCAAAATCTACTTAATTTACAATCATTTTAACTTGATCCTTATTATTTTGCAAACCAAGAATAAGGTTTGAAACTCTATCTTCTACTTATTATTTCATTGGAATATTCAATATAATCTACTAATTGATTAGGCTCAGTTGATTTTACAAGTCTATTAGGGTCAACATTAGTAATAAAATTTTCAAAAGAAAAGGCCTAAAAAAGAAAGTGAGTTCTAGGCAGAGGATTAATAACTAAGGTTTATCCTTTATCTTGTTGAATATGGAAATTTCTTTCCTAAATATGGAACTGAATTTGACAACTTAAAATAGAATAAAAATCAATTTCAAAGTCTTTTTCATCTTCTTCCTCTGATATAACCTCAATAATGTGATGTAAATCATAAAGTTTATTATACCAAGTAAAGCAAATAAGATTAAAAAAATATTTACTTGATCCTCAATAATGTCAACTTTAGGTTGGATGATAAGAGGGGACCAATAATGGTCATGGTCAATAAAATTTAAATATATAAATAAGATAAAATAATAAAAATAATATTTATGAAAAGTGCCTTATGGAGTCACTGAATTTGTTGACAAAAAAAAATGTCATATCAACGAATCAACCCTTTCGCCTAATGTGATGGTCAAGATGGAATCAAACTAATTTAATTGTAGGGGATATATGGAAAATATATTGATACTAATATGTGTAGATTGGATTTTTAAATAGTTCTAGGAATAACTTAACATAATACATAATGAATTAAACATCATTATATTCAAAAATCAATTTACTTCTTTCTATGTATAAATCAGAATAAAATCTAATAAATATATTCTAACCTATCCAAAAAAGTAAATCCTATGAGAGATGTAGTCTCTTAAAATAAAGATCTCTGATTTATTAATATCCAATAATCTACCATTATTATTAGCTTCAATGCCACAAAAACTAAAACAAACTAAAAGAGAAATAACATAGAAAATTTAAAGAGAAGTAAAAGAAATGAAAACAAAAAATAAGCAAATAAATGAAAATAAAGACTAACATTAATCTATCAAATAAACAACTATAACACAAATAAAAACTAACACTAATCTAAGAATAATAAAAAATAAATCTATAATTAAACTACAATAGAATTAAAGATTAAACTATATATAATAGAGCCATAACAACAAAACTAAAGTGAGTGAAGATTAAATAAAGATTAAAAGAAATAAAGAACTGAGATTAAGTAACATAAGTAATGAAGACAAGAAAACAACTTTAAATAGTGGAATAATAAATAAACAATATTAAAAATTAAAAAAATACATTAAAAGATATCTAAAGTAAACTAAGACTTAAGAAAATAAAAGAAAAGAAGAATAAAAAAAAAATATTAATAAAGTAAGAATAATTAATCTAAGAACTATCTAAATAGGAAAATAAATCTAATTAACTGTGTAAATAAGAAAACTAAAAAATCAATAATAAGAGTATGAGACATTAAAAAAGAATCAACTTAGGGTTATGAAAATATAAACTTTATTGAGGAACCATGAAATAATTCTAATTAAAAATATATATTCAACAAAGAATCATTACACAAATGATATATTAATAATTTGTCATAAATTATGATGTTTTTATCATTATTCAAGCATAGTTACATGAAGTTATGCACATATGACTGCATATTTACAATAATCAATGAAATTAATCCTTGATAATATTCAAATAATCAGTTATAAGTAAATCAAGAAACCTAGATATACTTGTATTATACAATTACATTACTTCACCCTTAGAAAAAGTATTGTTTGGTCTATATGTAAATAATTATTGAATCTCAAATATGCTTGTAAGAAGTAGAAATAGATGGAAGCTTTGAAAACTTGAATAACTCTTATACCTATGAGTTTCTCATTTTTTATGTGTCTTCAATCTCATTATAAATCAATCTTCATAAAAAATGGTTATGTTTTGAAGTTACAACTAACTTTAGTTAGTTATAGTTATAAAGTTAATTTAATTTTAAAAATAAATAAATTTATAATTAATTTTCTAATAAATTATAAATATTTTAACTTAACTTTATATTTTTAACTTTAAAACAAAACTCTCTAGATTAAATTAAATAATATATACTAAATATTTTCTAACAAGTATGACCTCATCTTGAAGGGGTAGATATTAATTAGGTTGATCCATAATTATTCTAAAAAGAGGGGAATTAATTGTTTTAATGATCCTTTGATGGGATTCCCTAGCTATTCATGTTTTTTTTAAAATTTGGCCCATCTAGAAACTTCATTCTACCTATTTTGACTCTGCACACACAGTTTCCATGGGTGGTGATAGGGATCGATTAGAACCCATTTCCTGTAAGGAGGTCCATGAATAGGAAAAAGTATGGAAGAAGATAAAAAAATGGGGATTCAATGAGTTCGTGTAGAGAGTAATAAAGCACAATTTTGAGATTACCCATGAATTCATGGTGGCTTGGAATAAGTGTAAAGTGACCATATACGACATCAAAATCAACATTTCAAAGAAGTTCATTAGTGAAGAAATTGGAATGTCATGTGCAGGCACCAAGGCATTCAAAGATCAATAAAAAAATAAGAGTCCTAAAATTTTTCAAGATGAATGACTTTATTTAGATAGATAAAAAGGATTTTCATCGACTGATCTCCTGTGTTATTGGCCCAACATTTGCCTTCAAATCATGTGTTACATGATGCTCAAAGGTAAATATACTCTTATATTTTTCCACCACTTTCTTCTACTTAATCATTTTATTGGATAAAAAATTAGTCTACCTTAATTTATATTAAAGTCCCTCAAGAGTACCATATTTTTGCATTAAGTTAATGACACCAATCACATCCTACACCAAGGCTTGATTATCCTTCTGGTTAAGCATGGCCAAGCCCTTTACAACTAGGAGGTTGTCCCTAGGGGTTCCTTCTCTAAGAAGGACTCCCTGGTGGAGGATCCAAATGAGGGATCCCACCAGCCCTCTGATCGCACCCCCCCAAGATTGCTTGTCAAATTCCCCTTGATGACCTCCCACTTAAGATTTTTAACCCCAAATTGAAACCTATCTCACTTGAACTAGGTACTCTAGAGAAGATAGCTTGGAAAGGGAAAGCCATTTTCCTTGATGAGCTAGAAAGGAACAAATTGTAGCTTGAAAACTTTAAATCCAAAGTTTAATAAGTAGGGATGGGTCTTGCCAAACATATTCAAGACTGAAACTCATTACACAGATAGGCTAAAGACATAGTTCAAGATTTTATCCAATCTACATAGCCCACTTAGTCCCCTACATTTTAATCAACAAAGGTTTTAAGATCCCCCCTCAAATATCCCCTAAGGGGGTCCTCCCTAAGAAATCCCCCCTAAGTATTCCCCCATGTAGGTTAAAGGAAAAAAATGTCCCCGTATGATATTCCCTAGTGAAGTTGTTGAAGGTCCTAGGAACCACACTCGAATAAATGTTTCTAAGGAAAAATAGATCATTCCAGTGAAGGACCCTAAAGATGCTAAAGACCCTTAGGAGGGACTTTCCTCCTAAAATATATTCTAGTAGCTTACTTTTTATCTTGTTCTAGTACTATAACATTTTTTCTTATCATCCCTATTCATGGCCTATTAATACTTTCGTACTACACTCTAGTGGTTCTAGGTCCCTATAAAACCTATATTTTACCTCATCAAAAAAAATTCTAACAAGTGAGGGCCCTTGACTTGTCAAACATCACTTAAATAATTATTAATGTGTATATAAATTAAGTGAAAAACAAATGATTATGTCAAATGATCTGAATAATATAAAATTATAATCCATAAGTCAACATAATATTTCTTAATTAAATATCATTTGATCAAAATCCGAGAAAGAAAATTTTAAGAACTTTAAAACAAAAGTTAATTTTTAGAGAAATGACTTTTTTCATTAAGAAGTAATCTAGACCAAGTCAATTAGAAGTTCATTTTATGCATTCAATAGAATAAAACACCTTTCTTGGATTAAATATCAAAATATTATGAAAAGATATAATTTTCAATTACTCAAAATGTTTTAAAATAAACACTTCCACAATTGTTTACGTGTGTAAAATCTGACAACAAAATCTTATTATGAAACTTATAAATCCTTTACATTAATGAAACTATATGTACTATAATTTTGTAATAAACACAATATATTTAGAGATTGTAACCAATAAAAAACTGAATGATAAGGAAAGTTCAAAATAAGCTTTGAAAAAGGTTCACACTCAAAACATTATCAAACTAAAATTTTCATGCATGAGCTATTAAAAATGTTGTACAAACTAATTTTGTACAATAAACCAACTAAAATATCTTCAATAATATACACATATATAGGTTTATTTATTTCTATCGAGAATATTATGGAAAACAAAGAGTGAAGGAAAGCTAGATATCAATAGCATTTGAAGCAATTTAAACATAATGTATATCAATAGCAACATATTAAATATAATCACGTATGTATGGTCGAAGACTTAGAACATCATTATTTAGACTAAAAGTAACATGTATGGTAGATTTGACTTAGAAAACCATTATTTTAACTACAAGAAACATGCACTTCATATGATAATAACATGAAATGAATCTTTCAAAGGTAACTAGGTGCAAAAAACATACATGCCAAGTATAAAACCCATGTACAAAACCCATATCATCATTTTTATGCAAAACTATAATTAACTTCTAGTTTTTACATAGTTGAAAAGAACATTTTCATGCAAAGAAATAAATTGTATCATATATCCTCCAAATTCATCAAACACTGAGCTTGATATCAATCTATTCTATGATATTTTAACCATAAGAAAACATTTTCAAAGTAAATAATTTTTTATGCAAAACAAATTCATGCATAAAATGATTTCCACCAAGGTAAAATCAACCAAACAAATGGATAACATACCTGCCACCCAGAATATTTCACCCAATGAGGAAATTTTCAAATTTAAATTACTCTACTTCACCTTTGAAAACCAAACTATCATAGTGATGCTTTTACAACGAGCTTAATCAAATGAAGCTTGAAATTTAAAAATGAAAGATTTGTGGAGTAATCTCCAAGGAAAAAAATTAATCCAGTAAGGGCACATGTCCAATAAGTTAGTGTATGTTTCATTAATCCAAAACAACTTCCAAACCATAACCAAATCAAAGACAACTTAACTTAGTGAAATATAAAAAAATTACTAAGTTTCCCATTTAACTTGCTACCACCATTGAAAACCCAAATGAGGTGAGGAAAACATTTAATAATTAAATCACCTAGCCACATCTTAGCTATAATTTTTCTTTAACTTTTAAGTCTTTAAAAATAAAAGTCTCAAAGATATGCTCTCATTAATATAATTAATCAAGCCTTAAATGTTGATATGACCTTGTATGCTGAATATAGACCTTTGCATTGAATCAAATATATATCAAATGCAACTTAGGTTATTTACAATATATTCCAAATGACCATATTTATATCAATAACCATAATAATATTCACATTCATGATAATTTGAATCAAAACATTAGGTAATAAAAACCAATTAACAAGTGTTAATAATGTTACCAACACTATCATCTATTACCATGCTATCACTTGTTATCAATTTCCAAATGAATTCAAACCAATCTAGTTTTTTTTTAAATTTAAATCCATGGATAAAACAAAGCTTAAAATATTGATAATGACCTATATAGTTCTATTCATGATATCAACATTCAAGTTGCATAGATGTAAAACACAGTTGCAATACAAGAACATCATCAAGTCATGAAATGTATATCATGCACAAAATGTTCATGAATAAGATACCAACTCAAATAAACCAAAAATCACCAATGTAATTAAATATTCAATGTTTTCATAATTTTTTTGAAAAGACAATCATTGTAATAATGAATGCAGGAAATGTTGTTTTATGACAACTTGATCAAGAATTATTCTATGCATGATTCAAATAAAATATTATTATTATTTCAATAAATCAAAATTTCATCATGCCACATAAAATCATATGTATTAATTTTTTTTAAAAATAATGTAAAAAAGTTGGCCCCCACCTACAATTTTAAACTTTATGACCCAATTCGTCATATGAAAGAACATACAAGTTTTAAAAGGGGGCTAATTAAATTTGATGTAATGCAAACTAAAGTATGCACCAAGTGATCCATCTAATTCAAATATTAATTTTCAAATCAATCTAAATTATAAGGTCAAACATAATAAAATAAATATTGATGTTAAAATAACAGTCAATGCAATATCACAACCATCAAATAATATTCAATTAAGAGCTCCATTAAGGAGATAATTTACAAGGATACCACAACCTCCCCACATATTGATATATAGATTAATTTATGAACTATATAACCATGTAGTATTAATTTACAAGGATACCACAACCTCCCCATATATTGAGCTCAAGTATGTACTCTATGTTTCACCTTTGTCCATACAAAACTCTAATGTAACATATAGAGATAAATTTGTACTTGTGATTTAAAATATTAAAGTGATAACATTGACTTATATGAAATGAAATATTGATTTAAGAATTTTGGGAATATTGGTGTATTATTCTTAATTTAGTTAAAGGGTCTGAGTAGTAAAATTAGTAAATATATATGCAATAATTAAATTACTAATTTATGTAAATTAGATTATAATTTTAACCTTTCTAAAAATATTAATAAAATGGAGAAAATAAGAATTAGCTAGAAACTGACTGATATGGCTATGATAGAGTCTGAGATTCACTATGCAAGATTGGGACAGTATCAAAAACTGAGATCTAACCTTCATTTTATGATTGGATAAGAGTGTTAAAATTGGATAGGAGTGGCATCAACACTATATTCCACCTCTACCACTATTGTCTTGAGGATCTGGGATTTTTGGGTTTTGTTCACCAGGTCTGTGTGACCCTGTTTGTGAATTTTTAGAAGTTAGAAGTCTATAGATCTCCCTATAGAGTAGATTATTTATTCAAACTCTATACTCCATTATATTTTAACCAATTTTGAGAAATAGTTGGGTTAGTGTGTGTAAGATTCATTGAATGTGTATCTACACCCCTTGTGTGGGCATACTGACTACATACCAATACTCTGAAGAAAGATCAACCCATATGTAGTTCTCCCATTTGATGTGCTTTGTACAATTGAGTGTATGAATATTCAAAATGCTAAACTAGATGTGCTTGAAATGGTTAGGGACTGGTGTAAATATTTGAATAAGCTTGTAATTATATTGGCTGGCTATATGTAGAGAATAGGGAAGATTGCTTGAGTAGTATTGCTTATATTCTTGATTTCTTAGTGATAATTGCCAACCCTTTCCAAATGATCTTTGAATGGGCTTTTATAGGGATCTATTAGTCATGGGTTGAATGTGCTGATGTTAGGATAACAAAGAGAAGGATGGGGAACTAAAATGAATTGACTGTTAGGGCCAAAAATTCACTTGGATAATAGTTCTAAAAGTAGACAAGATTGGTACTGATGTTATAGTCCTAATGTGGCACTATTGTCTTGGGTTGATGGGACCTAGGAGGATGGATTAGTCATAGAAAAAAGGGTATGGCCTATGTGGGATCAAGTCTAGAAGGCTACAAATGACTAGGAATCAGTGAAAAAGATGCCTATGAGGGTCATGAGAGCAAGAAAGAGGGATTTATGGGTTGGGTGTCACAAGCCACACTCAAGTTACCCATTTTTTGCATTTTATATGACTATTTGCCCCACCTTTATTCTAGTGATGTAGTAAAGCAAAATACTGGGATAAAAGAAAAATAGAAAGTGTACCTAAACTTATCTGTAAGGGTAGAGCCCATGAAGATGTGTGATGTTGGGTGTGTATAGAGAGAGCATGTTATGAAATGTGATTCTACAAAAGAAAACAAAGAGTAGATTAGTTATTACTAGATACATTATATCTAAAATAAGAATGTACAAAGTTGGGTAAGAGAGAGAGGAAGAGAAAGGAATGAATACACCTCATTAGGTATGTGGACCAATACAAAACTTATTGTGATGTTGAATGATGCTAGATATACGAGATATATTGGGTATGATGTACCAAGAATAATATCATGAATAGAGCTAAGTTCTCAATTCCCCATAAGTGGTTAAAAAATATAAAGGTTGGGCCTTTGGTTCTATTGTCTCCCACTAAGTGAATCTAGGTGGTCATGTATGTGTTGATCAATGTTTGGACTGTATGTCCAATCCTTCTAAAAAGGTGGCTCAAGAATATAAAGGCTAGCTAGACCTTTGGCTCCATTATTGCCCCATGAAATGAAGCTATGAACTAATACTAGTATGAAATGTGTGTCATATGAAATGGATCTTGAAGCCCATGAATTCTCTATAATATGACAATATTTGGATGGATAACCGAATGTATGCTAAAAACTAGGCCATTCTTGGCCACTCTAAAATATGGAGATTAGGCTTCTATGAAAGCCACTCCAAAACTGGTGCACTAGGCTTATATGAAAGCCACTCTAAAATTTAGAAGTTAGGATTGTATGAAATCCACTTTAAAATTATGCCAATCACATGTAGATGGAATAAGGCACACAACTACTGAGAATGCTTAGGTAATGGTAAACTCAAAAAGAAAAGAAAAGAAATATGTTGCATACATTACCGCCAATCACTAGTGTTTAGAACATGGATTCTAATCTAGAAGTTATACCAAATACTATGTATAAAATTGGAAGTGAGAGCCATCATGGCATCCATGATTCCCTCTATATATAGATTCTCTGAGTGAAAGCGTACTGAAAAATACTAATTCTGAACTAGTTTGAAAGTGTAAAACTATAGCTAAGCCTACTTCTCTACCTACTTTTAGAAAATCTATTTTTTTTACTATTTAGATAAGAGTGCCAAAAATGGATAGTAATGGCATCAGTGCTATAGTCTAATCTCAAATCTCTTTTTCTAGGCCAAATTTGGTAATTGTTCTAACATTTTCACTATCTATCTAGTCTGTTATAATTGGTTTGATGTCTAGTTACTATTCTAGGTGTTCTAAGTGCTAGTTTTTTATCATTATGAGCTCTAATCTCTATGAAAAAACCCATATTTATTGCTTCCTCTTATAAAGGTATTAATTAATACCCTATAATGATTTCCTTGAGAAGAAAGAGCCCTAAAAATGTGTTATGATGCAAAGATACATGATATATCAATGATAATTGACATGATATCTTAAGATATAATATGGTTTATAATGAGAGATTGTTAGATCAACAAGGGTATGCCTAGATAGATATAAAAATGTAATAACATGTGTAATGTACTAATTTGGAACTAGAAGTATTAGTTGTTATTTGTCATGGAGGGATGGAGCATGATGTCCATCATGGCATCCAAGAAAGCAAGAAAATGCATGATGTGCATCATGTCATTACAAACAATAAAAAATCAATCAATCAAAAAGCATATAAGTCAAGAAACATATGAAAGTGGCCAAGGGGCCAAAAAAACAAGGGACATGATCACATGTCACTGAAATTATAAAGAAAGCATACAAGGCATGTTTAAATGCCACATATACATATAATTGAAAAAATCAAGGTTGGCATAAAATACACAATCACATAGAAGAGTATAGACAAAGGACATTAGAAAATGTCCTAAGGCACACACATGAATAGAAGTGAAAGACATTGGAAAATGTCATAAAGCACAATAGGATACAAAATAGGAACTAAGAAATGCAAACAATCTAGCTATGCTAATCAAAAAAGGAAAGCATGTAATAACTAGAAATAAAGCACATCTAACTATTCAAAGTAAAAGGGAAAGTATGTAAGACATGTTATTACAATACTAGGTATATGCTAAGAAATACATAAGTTGTATATACTAGTGAGTGTCAATAGAGTAATATGTGTAAGCTAATAAATAATGTACATCAACATGATAACTAGAATATGTGGTGCAATAATGACATAACTTGGAAGGTGTAGTCATGTAAAAGATGCCCCTAGTGGGTATGTATACCAATGTGTGTCTTGAATGTATAAGTAGGATTCCCCCTCAATGGGTAGAGTGAAGCAATTAAAGAGTTTGATGTCACTATACACACTCAAAGAAGATCAAGTGAAGCATGATAATGTAGATAAATTGGTAAACCATAACATAAAACAATAAATATAAGTCTAGCATAGCAGTAGAAATATAAAACATGGATAATGCATACAATCAAAATGTTTTTGAATATATTTTATTGTTTTTGTTATTTTGATATGTTGTATTATTTTTTTAATTTGAAATGTTATGATATATGTACAATAAATCAAAGAAAGACTATGTACAAAAATTTAAAGAGAATCTATGTACAATAAATTGAAGAGAAGCTATGTACAAGTAAACTAGGAAGGGATGATACTAATGAGTCTCATGGGAGACTCCCTATCATGGTGTCTTGTATCAAAGAGAGGAATTGTGCATGACTATGAAGCATGATGAAAATGTTGAGACTATGACTTTGAAAGCTATATATGATATAAATGCTCTAAAATATCTGAAGTAAAAACTAAATGTGGGGTCCCCCTATAACTATGATAAGTGGATGCAGTTGTAGGGATCTTAGGGACCTATTTGGTAGTAATAAAATATCTTTAAACATGTTCTCTATGAGTAGATACATGAGATATCAATGATACTACCTTAGGTGTGAACATTGTAGCTAAAATCTATCTAGAATCCTGAAGCTATGGAGGTGTATAAACTCTCTATGATATCAATGGATGCCTCAACTATGTCTAAATCTGAACTAGAGGAGGAACTATAAATGGTGGAGAAACTAGAACTAGAGACTAAATTAAAAATGGTGACTGTAAATTAGAATATGGATTTAAAGTGGGGAGTGGTAACTCATATGGAAATCCACCAACTATAACAACTTGATTAGCATGAATGAATTTCATGCATCTATGAATTATAGAAGGTACTACTCAAAGTTTTTGGATCTATGGTCGACCAAGTAACATATCAAAAACTCCTACACTAAGAACTATATTAAATGGTGTGGTCACATGTGTTGGGCCAACTTGTAGAAGAAGTATGATCTCACTCAATAAACTCTATATGTGCTGACTAAATCCACTAATAACTATGTCCATTAGGGTAATATCCTACACTGAATATCTCAAATGCTATAATAATATCATAGTGCACATGTTCACACTAGATCCATTATCTATGATAACACTATGAATATGATGAGTATGAATGTAAGCTCTGATAAAAAGTGCATGATAATCTGAATTATCCTCAACAATCTTCTACTCTAAGAAGGAGATGAAAGGTCTAGCTGGAACTATAAAATTGAATACACCAATCATCTTACTCAAAGGATGTGTCTCAACTGAAGGTGACCTATATGTATTTGGTGGTATATGTGCATGATATTCATGGTGAACCTTGGATGTGTCCCTTGCCTCTTGTTTAGAATTTTATGAAAAGGGATATAATAAGATTTTCAAAGCTTTATCCTATGTTTGCTCTACCTGAGGAGGCTCAACTAAAGTGACAAGATTAATATGATTTCCATCTATCAAATCTTGTATCTTGTGTCTCAAATTGATGCATCTATTTTTTGTATGGCTTAGTGCCTTGTGAAACTCACAAAACGTATGTTGATCATATCCCCATGGAAAAGGCTTTGTTGGGTCAACTTCTCAAATAGGAGGGAGAGAAATGATGTTACATTCCAATAGCTACTATTAAAATTAGGCTAGAAAAATTGGTAGATTGGTAAAGGTTCATCGAGGAGGTACTGATAAAACCACTTGATAAAGGGGCTCTAAAGCCTCATTAACTATTGGTTGATTTTAAATCTTGTTATCATTAACCTTGACTTTGTATGGGACTTTGTTATTACTCTTGTTTGTTATTTATGAGATACTTGTGTACTTGAGTTTGCCCATTGAAATTAGTTTGAATTCTCTTTCCTTTAGTGTGTGACATAATTCAGAGAAGGAAGAGAATATTTTGAACATAATTAATTCATGCAAATTTTGTAAAATAATCTATTTGAAGAGATATTGTAACTCTTGATTGGCCATGGGGATAATCATCTTAGCCAAGATAGTCTTATATCTAAGAACATAATATGTGAGATGCTCATTTGACCTTTATTTCTATTATGGAACTTGGGCATATAAAACCTTATCACCAATGTTAATGCTAAAATGAGCTAAGAACATGTCATCTAAAGGATTGAATGCATTGATCAACTAATTTGGTAGACTATAGAACCATTTTAAAGTATAATCCTTTAGGATCTATGGAAATAACTTAGTAAGTAGCCAATCATTTGGTACATAGTCCAAGCATGCTACATGAAAAGCTCTCAAATGTGTCTCGAGATCACCCTTGCGATCATATAGAGTAAGATTGGGTTGAACAAAACCTTGTGACAAGAATGTAGAAGCAATGTGATGTGAAAATGGTATATGCAATAGAGCAAAATAATCTAAAGCTTGCATAAGTCTAAAATCACCTTACTTGAGATTTAGCACTTGGATTGAAGAGATCTTATCTATTGCACAAGGGCTACCACATAAGGAGATAAAGATGTACTAGCTGTAGCTAGTGGCATAGAGGTAGGTTGGGTAGGTATAGGAGGTTGGGCTTCTATAGGGGGTTGTTGAGACATAGTTTCCCCCATAGTGTCATTTGTAACTAGTTTCTCTATGGTTTGGGAAGATTGACCATTATTCACTCTTTATTGTTATTTTTGTAGTATTTTAAGCATGTCATATTGCATGTCAAGGTGTTTAGTTAAGAGTTATTAAATTTCCCTTTCATCATTTTCATCAAAATTGGTATATTGGGCCATTGTTAAAGTAGGAAAATAATTTGAGATTTTATTGAATTATTTACAATAATTTGTAATAGACAAAGTGCTAGAAAATGACAGTACTGAATATAGGAAATGTAAAATCCTAAAAATAGTTAATTGGAAATTTCATAAAAAGGATATGAAACTCAAAAAAATGTAAGCTGATACTTCAAGAAGCAATGGGATCTAGTGTATGCAACTAGGGTTTGAAAAATGATTATTTGAATAATTTACTATGAAAATTTGAAATTGAAAGTGAATTCTTGAGTTAGATATGCAAGTAAAAAATCAAAAATTTATTGGAAAATTTGTGATTTAAAGAGACCTATTAGATGCCACTAGTTTTTGGAAAAATAAATATTTTTTGAGAATTAATATAGAATTTTGAAATTTGAATGGATTTTCTAATTTAAATATGCTAGTAAAAAAATTAGAAAATAATTTAAAAATTACTGAGAAAATACTGGGACCTAGTATGGGTAACTAGGGTTTGAAAAAATAAATATTTTTGGGAATTACTATTTAATTTTAAACTTTGAATGGTTTTTTTATTTAAATATGCTAGTAAAATATCATATTTTTTTTGGAAAATTACTAGAAAAATATTGGGACCTAGTATGGGTAGCTAGGGTTTGAAATAAAATTATTTTAAAATTTAATGATAAATTTTTATTATATTATGTAGGTAAAAAATCAAAAAAATATAGGAAAAATTATAAATAAATTTACCCTAGGGTTTTTATGCATAAACAAATTAAGTCGAGTTCACCAAATGATTTAACAATTTTGGGAATATTGGTGTATTATTCCTAATTTAGTTAAAGGGTCTGAGTAGTAAAATTAGTAAATAAATATGAAATAATTAAACTACTAATTTTTATAAATTATATTTTAATTTTTACCTTTCTAAAAATAATAATAAGAGGGAAAAAATAAGACTTAGCTAGAAACTAGCTAATACAACTGAGATAGAGTCTGAGATTCACTATGTAGGACTGGGACACTATCACAAATTAAAATATAACCTTTGTTTTATGATTGTATAGGAGTGTCAAAATTTTAAAAGAGTGTCACCAAAATTTTATTCTACCTCTATCACTATTATCTTTAGGATCTAAGCTTTCTAGGTTTTATTCACTAGGTCTGGGTGACCCTGTCCATGAGTTTTGGTAGCTGGAAGTCTGTAGAGCTCCCTATAGAGTAGATTATTTCTTAAAAACTTATACTCTATTGTGATTTTACAAATTTTTATAAAATAGGGGGGGTTAGTTTGTTTAAGATTCATTGAACATGTATCCATACCCCTTGTGTGGGCACGCAACCTACATGCCAATACTCTGAAGAGGGATAAAGTCATATGTAGTTTCCCACTTGATATTTTTTATGAAATTGAGTGTATAAATATGAAAAATTATAAATTGGATGTGCTTGAGATGTATATGGATTAGTGTAAGGATTTGAATAAGCTTGTAAGTATATTAGCTAGTTGTATGTAGAAAATAGGGAAGATTACTTGAGTAGTCTTACTTGTATTCTTGCTTGCTTAGTGATAATTTCCAACCCTTTATAAATGATATTTTAATGGGATTTTTTAAAGATATATTGGTCATGGGTTGAATTTTCTTGCATTAGGTTGACAAGGAGAAGGATGGGAAACCAAAAAGAATTGACCATTAGGGCCAAAAATGCACTTGGACAATAACACCAAAAGTGAACAGGAGTGGTATTGGTGCTATAATCATAGTTTGGCACTATTGACCTAGGTTGACAGGACTTGGGGAGATGGATTAGTCATGGAAAAATGGGTCTAACCCAGCTAGGATCAAGTTTGAAAGGCTACAGATGATTGGGAATCAGTGAAAAATATGCCTATGAGGGTAATGAGAGAAAGCAAGAGGAACCCATGGGTTGTGTGTCATAAGCCACATGCAAGTTACCTTTTTTTTTGCATTTTATATGACAACAAATATCAAGGAATAAAGACACCTATATGCATGTGAACGAAGATGCTTTCTATAGATTTGAATTCTAGAGATAATTAAAAATGGGGTGATCATACCTTATAAAAATCCCTATGTAAAACCATGGTTTGAGATGAATATGCCCTAACCCTCATTAAAATAGAGAAGATCATATAAGTTAATCCGGACAAAAATCTAGCTCCACATAGCTTAATATTGTCACAACCTCCAAAATTTAAACTTCAAAAGTCTGAATTATCAAAACTATAAACCTTCTTATTCCAACAAGTGATTTAAATTACAAATTACAACTAATTCTATAAATTAAACATTTTACCTTATATAGTCACACCATATAAATATTATAGGCATAACAGAAAATGTTTGGGTCCCATACTATCAAGGAAAGTTATAATAAATAAAGTAGATACATTCTATTTAAAAAATAACATAAACATAAATATATTTCTACTATAAACAATCTACTAAAAGTAACATATCATTTAATAAATGATAATTGACCTCTTAAATTTTAATAAAAATAATTTATATCAACCTAAATTTAAATGCAATATTACCTTTCTATACCATTTAAGATGTAGGCCATCTTAGTTAGCAATCTTCGAGTTCATCATGTTACCCTTGTGTCTTAAACATATACCACATTACCTCATCAAGGGTTCACATTTATCTAATTCACTCTCTAAGATTCCCTTCGTAACTTAATTTTGGAAAATGTAATTTCATAATGATAGAGCTATAGATTATACCCTTAACTTACTCATATTTTTATTATGAGCATGTTCCTCTTATTTATTCAAAAGACCATGTATATTTATAAACTTCCAAAATGATCCATAAATTAATCAAAATATGCCATGTTATAAGGTAATAAAATAAGCAATAAAACTATTTCAACCACTTAACCATTTTGAACAAGAGCTTCCTCATAAACCTAACTTAAGTGAGATGATTCAGTTCATATTTCAAATCAAATACTTGCACATGAATATGAATTATTAAACATAAGTATTAACACCGTCAATAATTTGGGGTTTATACATTAATTATTTCACATTTCAATTTAAAATTTCAAGGAAACCTATTTAAAATAGTTTAATAAGTCAATCGATAATCATCATTAGAATCTCTTGCAAGTACCATTAATGCTTTAAAAATTCCCAATGACATATTATATTTAAATTGAAAAGTAAACTATTTTTACTTAATTACTTCAAGGTTCCTTTATAATTTTAAACTTATATAACTTTAAGCATGTGTAGATAAATTAACTTTAAATCAAAATTGATGGTGAGATAACACATAGGTATTACCATAAAACAATCTAATAATGATAAAAGAATAATATTCTAGATTCCTTGTCTCTCAATGTAATAATAACAACTACTCAAAAAATAAGGTCAAATCCCAAACAATTTCTTTACCTAATGAAAAAATAACAAGAAGTAAAAATGATAAGAAGTTGATTAACTCACTACTTCTTAGCTATCATGAGTACATAAGAAGTTAAATACTTGAGGATCCCTTTCCTCTCAAATTCAAGTGATAATGGAATAGACATATATTTACACACTGATCACCTATAGGTAACATATGATTAAAAACCCTCTTATCCTAGCACAATAATCTATCTTCCTAGATAGTGGCATCCAATCAATACATCAAGAAAAGAAACAAGGATACCAATAAATATAATCTAAATACTTGAACTCAATTCTCATTGCTATACATACATACATGTGTGTGTGTGTGTGTGTGTGTGTGTGTGTGTGTGTGTGTGTGTGTGTGTGTGTGTGTGTGAAACATAATTAAACTAAAGTCCTTTTCATACACCTCCAATTTATGGAGATAATTTACCTTCAATGCCATCTTATTTGGAGATGGGGGAAAATTTAATTAATCATGCAAAAAAAATCCATTACTTCAAAATCAGAACTGAATTCAAATAATATTTAAGCTACATTCAATTTACAAAAGCTACAATCCTATAATATTAGTTTATATACTGCAAAAAGAAATGTAAAACCCATAATTTATAATTTATCAATGTCATCAAATAAACTTTCCCTTTTGGAAGTAAACTAAAGTCTACTATGTCTAACTTAACTAATAATAAAATAAATCCAAATTTATTTCATCCAATAAGATGCTATAGTACTACTTCAAATAATAACTTAGCAAGATGAATGACTCAATAATGAGTGTCTATCATTAACCATGATGTGAGCAAACTTAGGTCATATTCACATAAATTTACTTGTAATGAGTTTAGAATGAAATTGACAATAGGGTTTCACCCTAATCCATGTTAACTCATCAATATATGCAATTATGATAATGAACTACAAGTATGATAGTATTAAAGGACCATGATTTGAATTACAAATATTAGAAACACAAAATTAATTTGAGTTAAAAACAAGCAAAGAGGTGTTTTTACCTTATATATTTTTTAATACCCAAATGTCGAGTTCCAAAATTCTCTAACAAGCTTTAATGTAACAAGAAAAAACATAAGTGAGATTATAAGATTAAAAAACCAGTCTAAAAATCAATATAATTTCGCAAAAACTATAATGCTCTACTAAATATTTGCTAAGATAAAAAATGAGCTCTTACCTAATGAAAAATTCAATTCATGCATTGCATGATCCCAAGTTGTGAAATCACCAAATTAATACTACAATTTACTTCTTGTTGTAATGGATTTTATAATACATAGAATAGAAGTGTGTGCATACATTTTATAATAGTGTAATGCTAAAATGGACAAAATAAATTGTATTACCAATATAATCAATCTAAACTTAGGATTAGGGTTTTATATTTCAACTTTTGAATACTAAAATTCATATTTTAATCCAAATTAATAATACCAAAAACATATATGGTAGGATTAATGTCAATAATGCATTACATATTTAATAATTCACTAGATTCAAAGAAAAAGATTAAAATTGTTCATACAGGTTACATACTATAAAGATGTATAATACAACCCAAAAAAATGAATATGATAATTTCATGCATCTATTTGCACACAATTTAAGAATATAAAATGATGGGTATAATTAATGTGTTTGTATAAAATACAATTGATCCAAAATATATACCAATCTATAAATAACCAAGCAATCAACATAATTAATGAACTTAATGATCTAAGTAGTAAAAACATGAATCATGGATGATTTTAGGTCACATGATATTATGAAAATAAAAACTCACATAAATGTAGAGTGCCTTAAAATATGCTTGGCACTGAATTCATACAATAGTTTAAAAATTCAAATAATACAACTAATTTTCATAATCAAATCAAATATTACTAAGATGCCAACATGTTTACCACTACTAGGTATCCATTCTTAGAATCTATTTAACTTGATCAAAAATCTTAGATTATAATAAAATCATCAAGCATATCAACATTAAAAATGGTACTCTAATGTGCAATCATTGAATAACAATGGGAGAGTAAAATGATCCCAACCATCAGTGTCCCTTACCATGTCATCCATTGGTCATGACATTTCAAGAGTTCCACAAACAAAATCCCAATGGAATAAAAGCATAAAAGAGAAAATTGAAAGTAGAGTATTATTTCACCAATATATTAGTGTTTATAACACAAAAAACTATCCCTATAAGGATACATAAAAAATAACAAAACATCACAGTAGGGTTTTAAAAACAATAGGAACACTATCCCATTTGACCATTAAAATCTTTTTTCCTTTATTTATTTCATATATAACACTATTGGAGGGTGAGATGAAGCTAACCCTCATAAAAATACATCTACTTGGGTTTTTTAAGAAGGCCAAAAATCACAACAATATTATTTATAAATAACAAAACACACTTCTCAATATAATTACAAGCAATTAAAGCTTTTACAAAATAATAAAGAGTATGTTAGAAAACATGAGGGTTGAGTAAGGGTTATGAAAAAGTATAGGGTTTTGTATAAATCCTTCTCTGGGTCCTCAACAACATCTCCTATTTGTTCCCAAAATAAAAAATACAATACACAACAATGAAAGATAACCAGAAGGAGCATTGAGAGAAAATGTAACTTAGTAAAAAACACTCTAGATCACAAGATCCTAAATTTCGCTTGATTCTCTTTTTCCTCTTCTCATTTTTATTTTTATCTCTATGCGTTTATCTTTCTAATTGTGTGCACTTATTTGGGAACCTCCAATCCCATTAAAAATAATGAAATATGCTCCTCAAATAGCCACATGAATAAAAAATCATACTTAGGGTATCATGGATTCCAAAAACATAAATTTCATAATGCATTAGCAGTAAGATTTGTGTAACATTTAGAAAACACTCCTCATTCTCTCCTCTCTACCCTAATTAATTTTTCTTCTAAGTTGTTGAGGTCAATGCCTCAATATAATATTTTATTCATTATGATTTAATCCATGACCAAAGTTCAAATCAATTACCTTGACCTAAACTGAGGTTTGAATTTAACAATAGTTATTATTATAATCCACTAAGTCAAGGATATTAACTAAATAATGATTTAACAATGCTACTTCATAATTTAAAATCTATGTCTATTAATGCTAAAACTAAGGACCCAAGTCCTTGTAACATTTTTCCATCTAAGTACCATGATGAGTTAAACTCTCATAATATATGGCATCGATTAACATGTGATAAAGACAAAATATCAATAAATATTGGCTCAATGTAAATGTTGACCCTTGAAACCATAAATAATAAAAATTGTGCATATCATAGGTAACCATAATATAAGCAACAAAATTAAGGGAATGGTGGAAATTAACAACTCTTTCTTATAGTTACCCTTTCATACATATATACCATGGTTTTTATGGTTTGTTAAACCCTTCCACCCTTGGGTTTGGCTCATTATTTGACTATACCTAAAATTATGTAAATGACATCAGTAACACATGTAACAAAAATGTAATACTAACAAGTAAATATCAACTTAAGCATTCATATAAATATCAATCATGGATAAAAATAGATCATAAATATGTTGTCATAAGGTTATTTAAGTTTTTTATTATGTATCAAAAAGGTGGGATATGAAATCCACTCCCTCTAAAAAGAGGCATTATCCTAGGGCCTTTAAAAAAGGGTGAGAATAGTCATGCCTAAAAATATTTTCATCTTCCCAAGTTGTGATTTTCTCACTTAGCTAGTTTTATTAGATGAGAAATTTTTGAATGTCTCTATTTTATGGTTTTCCACTATAGACACGATTTCCAAATTATATATCACCTCATTCTTGTACACTTGGAAAATATAGACCTTGGTTATTCCTTTTAGTTATAGACCTTTCCCACTACTGAATGGCTTATATCTACTATCTCTATGTGATTATTGCTTATCTATTAGTTTGATAAATGTTATTTTGATGACCCAAGCCTTATATATTGGCCATAATGATATAAACCTTCATATTTTGCATTTGTATAAGTTCTAGACCTACACCTACTTTACTACTTCTAGGACACATGCATCTTAGTCTGATACCTATGTCGATGTAAGTGTCCAGTACCCTAAAGTCATCTAATTTAAAAATGAAACATATTCCTATAATAGGCCTAAGTGCTTTAATGCAATATATTATACAAAAACATTGGTATAAATATAGGATCAATCTTCATTCATTCATCACCTATCATAAACCTAGCATAAACCAAACAACTCATAAGGCGACTTACAAAATCACTAAAGTGAGTAAAGCTTTCATATTTTACCCAATTTCCATATCATTCATAAGGAAAACAAATCTATACATCTGAAGTACTGAAGGAGAATTATATGAGCCACATTTTCTAAGCTACAAGCTAGGTCACTATTGTACTTGCTTATCACACATTGCATGATTCACACACAATCCAACATTTAGGAGAGAATTGCATAAGTCTAAGGCCTACTTCAAAGTATTGTCTATGTAGGTAATGCTCATTAATAGAGGGATCTTTAGGGTAGTTCAACATTATGTCCCCACAAATCCATTTTTCCCATGGCTAATATGAAGATGAAGAATTAGGGTTTTATTATTTGACAAGGAATGATAATCCATGAACTAGATCTGAATGCAACATAGTAAGGGTGACATAGAACATATAATCATCTAAGTTGATACATTTAGTTTTAATAGATATTCTATACTAAACACCAATGTCTGATCTATATAAAAACATCAATGCAATGTCTAAGGTTGACACAAATATCTACATCTATAGAGGTATAATTTATAGAGTCAGGTGACTAATCTAGAATTTAGATCCAATCTACTTTATGCCTATTCCATATCTAGATCTATATTATCATTAAAACTAGCTAAGTATCTTATTTTCAATAGCATTATAATAACTAGCATAGTTATACTTTTCATTTTTAGCATATCTCATCACAATAAATTTAGTAAATGTTTTATTTAAATTTGGAATTAACTAGCCTACTATAGAGACATCTTATCACTATTATTCCCTAGGATATATCTACCCCTTTAACCCTAGATTCCACAATCTATATTTTAGGGTTAAACATACACTATGATTATATAAGATTATAATTGGGTATAGATGGACCATTTTCTCTTCTTCTACCTCTATATTATTCTATTCCTTAAAATGAGATCAATCAGACACATATTTTTTTAGAAAATAAACATAAAACCCATCATGAGTTTTATAAAGGGAAGGAAGGAGAGCTAGATGATAGGCAATAGGGATAATAGTTTACACAATTTTGAAGGCACTAAAAAAACATGGAACTAATTTAGATGCCTTGCTAAAATTTATACAAATTTTATGAGGTATAACTCTCAAAAATAATTTGTTTTTGACCTAAAACTCTCTTGTATATATTTTTAAATCAACATAAATATTTTGTTGATCCAATGTATATTTCAACATTTATCGAATAAGATTCATTTGGTTGTGACATTCCTAAAAAAGTTTAGGACCTGCCAACATTTTATTTTACAATTTCTCCCCATCCAAGTGGGGTACAAAATTTTTAACCATAAAATGCTTTAAAATGATATATTTATATCACTGAGTGATAAGTGTTGTTATAAGTGAACTCCACTAAGTGGAGATAATATTACCACATATACTACTAATCCATGACATATATTATTAGCATGTCGTTTACAACCTGGTTTAACTTTTCCATTTGGCATTATATTTTTGTACAATAAGTGGAAATTAAATTAAACCATGTCCCAAATGGATCAATCAAGGTCTACACAACATTTAATTAAACATCTTATCTCTATTCAAGATAAGGAATTTAGGCACATTGTGAAGGTGGATAACTTCCTTGATAAAATTTTTAGAAAAATTGGGGGCATCATCAGTCATATTTCCTAAAATGGAATTCACAACATTAGTAATTTTTGACAAGTTTGACCTCATAGGTCAAATGGTCACCCCCATAAATTTAAACTTTTCTTTTCATGTTTTTTAAAACTTGTTCATAGCTTTTTCATTCTTTGATAGTCTTTAAGTGGTCTTTACAAGGTCTTATTAACGATGTTTAAGGTAATATATTTTTTGAGATTTTCAATTCCTTCAGAGTCATTATTGTGGGTTATAGGGGTATTTCATGTTGTTTTTATAGGTTACATAGTCTATCATTTCAATTCCTTTCACTTGGTCACTTGGTTTAAAGCTTGTTAATCTTGTTTGATGAAATTAAGATATTTTAGCAAAGTTTAAGGTTTTTGGAGAAACCTAGGCTTACATTATGGACTAAATAAGCCTTATCAAGGTGAATTTATTTCATTTATCATTATATCATATGGTTAATAATTCCTTTGAAGTGATATAACATCTTGGATTGATATATTCTCTTCACATGAGGCCATCTAACATACACTAGTTTTTTGCACTTGGAGATGCTTTTAAGGGATTTAAGTCCATTTATAAATATGGTAAAGAATAAATACATGTTACATTATAATTTTAAAGGATTAAAAATTGTGTTTCAATGTAATAATGTCAGAAGGAAGTTATAATAATGATTTACACATCATAATAATTTAGTTGTTTACTCCAAAAAAGTAGTTTTATGAAATTGTACGGACTTGGGTTGGTCATCTACAAGTGAAAATGAATTAAAGGTGTATATTGGTATTATAAAATTCATATAATTGAGTTTTAATATATCATAGGTCTTAAAAGTTCCAAACATGCTTCTTATGCTCCATCATTCCATTGATAAGCTCATAAGGATAGTTTTCAAGTGCTTGGTATAGACAGAGGGGAGAGAGTTGGGTCTTGAAAATTTTAAAATATTAAGGGGTCATAATAATATTTAAATTATTTTAATTTTTTTTATATCCATCTCGTCTCCTTTATGAACAATTATTAAGACTCTAGGGTACTCCAAAATTGCCTTTAAACCCCATAGGCTCATTTTTTTATTTGAAGTGGAAGTTTGAAGAAAATTGAATGCATATGGTAAACTAAGTGAGATTTTTAGGTTATTTTAAATCATATCACATGTTTTTTCAATCCACACTTGGCACATGTGAATTCATTTTTTAAGGAAAACTCCATTTTTACATATTTGTAAGGTAATTGTCATTGTTTCTTGATGTTTTAGGGTTATTAATAGGTTGGATTATGTTTATAAAGATTATATATAATTTTAAATTCATAATAATTCTATAAAATTCCATCATGATTCCCCATGATCATTATAACAATGCCTTCTCCAAATAACATACAATTTGCTTAAGAGGATTGTGTTTTGAATCTATTACTAGAGGTAGTTGGTAAAGGTCTTATATTTCATTGTTTATAGTTATATGATGATATTATACCCATGAGAGAGTTGATAAATAAATTTAATAAGGATATAAAATTATTAAGAGGTCAAAATTTTCATCAACCTAAGGCCTAAAGCATAAGAATGTAGACCTATAGGTCTACAAAATTGTTAGTCTACATTTCAGAAGAAACAGTGTTGAAATGACTATAAAAATGGATTTTGAAGACAATATGAAGATAATTTAGTGTCTCTATGATTTTAAAAAGGTTCCAAGGAGTAGATAAGGTGTAAAATAGAAACCAATGCTCAAGATACTCTAAAGACCTCTACAAGTCAGTCTTGCCCTTTGTAAATAAAATACATACTCAATGGTATTTAGAGGTGCCTAAGGTTTGATAAATAATATAGAGATATCAAATATAATAAAATATTGAGAGTGTAATATATACTCTAAGGCTATGACCAATTATAAATCAAAGTATTGTTATAAACTGTCATATACAGCTAGGTCTACTAAGCGGTCTTACTTAACTTCAAATGTCCTATACGAACATATAGTGTTTTGGCATAGTATTTGAGAGGAATTCATATTAAATGAATTTTTTCTTAACTTTTATGAGTTTTTATTCAATTAATGAAGGTATTTTCAATTTTATAACTCATTCAAGCTTAGCAAGCCTAAAATATCATGCAGGGCTATGTAAGGACATGAACTAAGAAGCATATGATAGAGAAAATTGAGGTATGAAGGTTAATATAAATGTTCAAATAGTTTGTAAAATACATGAGTGGAATAAATTTTATATTTTATAATACATTTTGATATTTAATTTAAGATACACTAAGTGTCTAAACACTTACTAATGATAGAGATCTGTGTATGGAATAAGAGTTTAAGTAAGATGGAGATCTAAAAGTTTTTAAGATTAATGAATAAAATATTTTGATGGAGATGAATACTTAAATATTAAATTAATAAGTGTTATATTATACCTATGCTAAATTAAAAAGGATATTTATGGAAAAAATACATACAGGCTAATGGTGACTATTCATTTCTGCATATTGTTGATGAGATATGTCTTTTAATTTGAAAGACAAAATGCTCAATGGATAAGGAATTTTTAGGAGGAAGGATGGAGTGAAGGTAAGTATTATATTGAATAATATATATTAAAAAATCTCATTATGTACAATGATAACTCAAATTAGGCAATCAAATCCTAAAACAAACTATTTAGGTAGGTATAGTAGATCAAACATAGTCTACAGAAACCTACAACCATGTCTTTAATAGACATGAGAGAGGAGTGTGTTTTGAATATAAAAGGTATTGAAGAGTCTTAAAAGGATAAAAAGGAATAAAATTATTTATGAATACTGTAATTAAAGTATTTTACAATATTCAATGATGTGATGGAGGTCCTAAACCTTAAAATGTAGTCAAGGCACTCAGCTAACACCTATCAAGCTTGGTTTCAAACTTTTTGAAGAAGAAATTACACCTATAGTGGAAATGAAGTTTAGGATAATGAATATAAAATTTTAAATGGCAATTTTGGGTCATTAAAAATTAAAATAATAAAATAAGGATATGAAGAAACACATCTACTTTCCCCCTTTGTAGGCATATACACAATTTGACTTCCAATAGGCCTGCCTTGTCATTAGAACTTGCACATTTGGATTGAGATAAAGGAGGTTTGGTTGAGGAATAAAACCATGAATATAATATTATAATGACATTGGGATCTCATTTATATCTTAAATTTTAATATAAATATATGTCAAAACTTATAGGGTTGTTTAGGCCCGTAGAGCATAAGACCAAGCATATAGACCTATGTACTCAATCCTATGTGTATGTTTTTTAGTAAAGGTAGGTTTTTTTAAGAAGATATGGGAGAATTAATATTAAATGGGGATAATATAAACTTAATTTTAAGGTATCTAAATTTTTAAATCCTTTTAACATCATGGGAAGGTGGCTCTCATTCCCTAAACACACACATACCTAGTGAAGACTATCCATGCCTACTTATGAAGAGGGAAGAATTTGTGTAAATAATAAGTTTAATATAAATTATTGAGGTGTAATAATAATTATATGAAATTAATATATATATTTATAAAATCTAAGGTTAGAAGAGTCACTGAAAATGGGTCAAATGCAGTAGCTAGGGTCAGAATGGGTAATTTTCCTATAAACCCTAACATCAGTCAATAAGAGAAATAAGAGATTTGATGAATAGAGAGGGAAGGATTAAAATTGGGATAAGTCATGGTTGATATTATATAATTTATTTAGGTGTTTTTAGGAAAAACTAAACATCATAACACCACCTACAAACCTCATTCTCTCTCAACCTCATAGAATGTAGTCTGACTAGCCGAAGAGATACTTTCGTATCCTCACAATAGTAAAAATTATTTTCATGGTAAAAAAAGATATTTTGAGGTGTTATGGGGACTTTTATAATTTAAATTTGTGGAATTTTTTTTGGTTAAGGGATTTTACATTATGAATCATCATTAAGATGATAAGGTACTCACAAGCTACCAAATGACAAGTTTTGACCAGTTTCAATAAATAAACTTCTTAAACATCTAAAATGGGTTGTAATGAACCTAAAAACACCTGATAATCATGGATAAATCTAATTAGGTCATTTATATATCTTTTTTTTGTACCTTCACTTGATAGATTCAAGAAAAACTATACTTTTGTGAGTTTTTGGGCTTCAAATAGGGTTATTTGACATCATGAATAGATGCAAATGGTTGGGATGGATGATTTTGAAATTATTTTAATTTTTAAAGTCAAAAAATTATATACAATACACCTTGTAAGTGCTTAAACAAACCTAATTTTTTAAGGCAGTCTAAAATAGGTTTGAAAAAGGGCTAGTTTTTTGGCTATTTCTTGGTTTGCCTACTTGCAAAAAGTTATAAAAACCCAAAATTGGCATGGAGGTTGTTATTATAATGGGTAAAGTGAATCACACACTTTATCTATGTTTTAAATGTTTGTAACTCCATTTTAACAAAAACTCACTTTCTAGGCAAGGAGACTTAATTAGTCTTAATTCAAGAGAGAAAATGGGCTAAAACTGACACTTCCACTTTTTTTCAAGTCCTAAAAATTGGCATGGATATGTAAGGGGATAATGGGTACTAAAATATTTTCTCAATTTCCCAATAAATTTCATACTTTATTTCAAATAAGGAAGTTTGTCTATTTTGAGGGTTATAAAGAATAGGGAAAAAGTAAGCTAAAGGAGCAAAATCACATCTTTTGAACTATTTGATGGATCCACTTATCTTGTTTTAGTTATTATATGATGTTTAAAAGCTATCCATGGAGGGAGAATTTTCTCTGAAGACAAATCCAAGTTTTCTCCTTTGTACTCCTCATTGTAAAAGTTCAAATTGAGAAATCGCCAAATTGATGCATATAAGCTATTCAATAAGATTTTCAAGGTTACTTATCACCTTTAATGACACTTAGAGAGAAATAAAAATTCATATATTATTTTTAAAAAGTATTATAATGTTGGAATGAGTCATCAACTAGCCAAAAGAGACCTCTTCCTCTCCTATGCCAAGAAAGTTAAAAAGGTCAAACAAGCTTTAAGAGCATTCTAAAAACCCTAGAATGGTGGAGAGACCTCATAAATAAATGAGTGTAATTTTTCAAATGGGTAATTAATGAATAATTGAAGACATATTTTTAATGGAAAATACTTATTCATCAAGAAAGATAAGCAAGCTAGTATATAGGGTGTACAAATAAGGATTTAGGCACTTCAATAGGTCAAATTTCACCAATCAATGCATATGAATTATTCAAAAATTAAAAAAAAGTCTCATCTCTACTTATACACCAATTTCCAAGATAAGGAAGAGAAAAATTAGGAATTACTACATTGGATTTGAAGGAGGACTATGTGGACAAGTCACTCCTAGTTTGGGGTTGCATTGTCTCTCTCTATCTTTTCTCATTTTATCTATAAGTATGCTTAGTTTTGGAATTTATAAGTATCATTAACTTGAGTTTTGGTAGATACTTTCTCATAAAAACACTTGTAATTATCTCTATGAACTAAATAATATTGAATTCATACCTCCTCAATGCTTATGACTAGTGCATGCTTATGGTTTATAGATGAATGTAAGTGATAGTGAATGATTTCTCACATTTTTACTCTCTTTATTACCAATTTTTAGGTGGTTTTCATCCTCATAAGTTACATATTGTGATTTAATAGATATATATGTTTATTAAGTGTAATCATTCCTTATTGTCTCTAAGAGACCTATTGATCAACTACCTTAGATCATGTATCAAGCTAAGCCTCTATGTGAAATATTGATGTTTGAAGACTCTCCATTTGAGAAGTTTAATCAATTTCATGTTTTAATTCACCCTTATTAGTCCATTTTAGGCAAGTGAAGGAGATATTTTTGTGTATCACCTAAGTTAGATAGGTTTTCTTTTAGTTTATCCTCCTTCCTTTTTCCTTTCAAGTAGGTAGTGTAGAGTAGAGAGCCTAACTGAGACAGAAAGGGGAGATAGACATTAGAATATAGAGATTAAATCCACCTATTAGGCCACCCATATCCTATTATCATCTCCATTTTACTCCAAACTGTGAATGCCTAAAATAAACTTCACAAGGGTACAAATTTGAGAGATAATAGTTTCTGGCATGCCTAGTGGGACCTAGGTCCAAAGCAATAGAAGTATTTTTGGTGTTTTTATTATACATATCATCCTTTGGAGGAATTAAAAACATCAATGGCATCTTAAATCTCAATCAGTTGGTTCTAGTAGCCCATGCACTAGTTAAAGTAAGTTGAATTTTCAATTCAATATCTTGATGAAGTTTAATGGTTGGGTATGAAGATAATTTTCATGTTATACTTCCTTCTCAGCCCTATAATGAGACTTATCATGATCCTAATCATCCTTAATAGAATTATATTGAACCATATCAGTTCTATGACCATCCTAATTTTCCCTTATATGATTCAAATTATATACCTTAGTAGCCTTACCAAGACTTAAAATAGTCATACTCACCTCCTCCTACTCCATTTCCAACTCAATATTATGTTTCCCTTACCATATCCTTATTGGAATTAAATCCAAAAATGATAATTTTGAAGGGGTGATGAGAAAATGGGATAAAGAGTTATTTGTGATTCCTTTTCACCTCATAGAGAAGATGACTAAATCAGTACAAATGTTGATAAATATTTGGGTAATAGTTAGAGAGGAAAATCAACATGTTATGACTTATGACTTGTATGAAATAATAACCATGATCCAATTGTGGATAGAAAAATTAGTGATTTGGGAGAATCAATAGATCCAACCCAAAAAACTTAGTTATCATCTCCTACCCTTGGTCAATCTCCTTGTGTTCCAAGTTTCCTTCAAGATACACTTACCCTTCCTCAAGAAGCTAAAATCACTTCATCTTAGAGGCCTTCTTGGGAAATTATTACCGGTTACACTATGCCAAATCTTATGGATTAATCTCCTCCCATTCCTCCTCAATATCCTTCCCTCATGCCCATTCAAAATAAAAAAAATGATGAGTCTTTGAAGCATCTTGTAAGCTTATCAAATCATGTATCCACCCCTCAAATTACAATGAATATTTTAGAGGACGCTCCTAATTCCAAGGTTCCAAGTTATAAAATGGTGGTTGAGTCATGGGAAAATAATAATGAACCATACCTAGATCAAGTGAAATAAGAGGTTGTTGATTCCATAACAAATAAATTACCAAGTTGTAAAGAGACTCGTCATGGACAAGCTCAAGACCAAGAGGGAGAAATAGTATTATAAGTCAATCCAAGGGATTTATCAATCTTACTAAAAGCTTCATATACTCCTTAAGTATTAGCTACCTATGAGTCTCAAAACACATTGAGGTTGATAAGTTTATTGTTTAGTGGAAGAAATAAAATAATAATTATCTCCTCCTTCCCCAAGAGCCTCTCCAATAATGGTTCAATAAGCCTAAACTCAAAATCCCAAGTCATAAGGACACTCTTTCAAGTCTTAAGCCAAACAACGAGCTCTCTTTACCTCCCACCCTCTCCTTTTGTCGAAGAGAACCTGTTTAATTAAGGGAAGAAGATGAACATCCAACTAGAAATGAGAGTTTATAAAACAAGTTAGAGACATATAATGAAGATGTTTTAAGTGAATATGATGTATAATTCATCATTGGTAATCCTTTTCATGAGAAAAAGAAATCAAATCAGACTTGTAGTTTGTAAATCATGATGAGTTAACTCTCTCTTGGACCGATGAGCTTCCATTATTCATGGAGGAAGAACAAGATCAATCTAGTCCTCATAGATTGATCCTTGATAAACAAGATGAAGAGAACTCATGGTAGTAGTTGTACCGTAACTTTATGGGAGAGATTGAAGTGTTCACTAGTAATGGATCTCTTGAAAAAAAACATGAGGAGACTAATAGGATGAAGCATGAGGTACATATTGAGGTAGCTGATGATGACATGGTGGTCTTGGATGAAATTACAATTGAGTATGAGGTAAGCTTTCATGAGGACACTTTGGTTCCTAACCCTGTTGGGCATCATAAGTAGGAAGTTGACCTTATAAAGGTTGACTCAAAATCACATCATGTTTTCATAAAGAGGTTTGAAACTCTTGACATCATTATATCTCTTGAGGAGAAGGATGAGGATGCCATTCAAGTTGGTCTTATTCAAATTGACCAAGGTAAGGAACTAAAAGATGATTGGTAGTAATACCAAGGTAAAAAGTAGTCTTATGAGTAATTTGATCAATAAAACCCATTAAAGACCATGATGTAGCTTGGGTTGAATATTCAAAGATATTTGAAGAGCTTAATGAACTTATACTAGATGATAAGAAGAATGAGGTTCCTCAAGATGCAGTAGAGACCCAAGGATAATGCCTAGATGGAGTATCATTTATTGAAGTTTTAGTTGACAAACAACATGAAGTGGGTATTGAAGTAAAAGATGAATATGTATTTATTGGTGAATGGTTTGTTTTAAATTACTCAATTGAAGACATACTAAGAGAATTGGTAAGAAATAAGTATTACCTATCAAGCACTATGTTCAATAGTCATCTTGTTTCACACCCTCGCTCATTACATGAAGAAGATGATCTAAAAATTTTCCCATTTAATCCAAGAAAATCAATCTTGTCATGTTAGTTTGTACATAGTATTTTTTGTATGTTTGTTTTTTTTCCTAAGTGTTTTCTTATTGTGTGTCTTTATCCTTGTGTTGGAGGTCAACCAGTAATATTATATTTTTCAAGAGTCTTGCATAGAAGGTTAAGGTCTAATCATGTGTATTTCAGAATGTGTGAGAGACTCTATAAGTCCAAAAGAGATGTAAAATTACTGGTTCATAAGCATAATAGGCATACTTACCAACCAAGTCACCAAAATGTTGACCAGTTTGATCTCACAAGTCAAACTTTCACCCCTACAATTTGAAACTTTGCTTTTCAAATTTTTACAATCTTGTTCATAACTTTGTCATGCTTTGATAGTCTTCAAGTTGTCTTTGAAAGGTCTTGTTAGCATTGTTTAAGGTAATATATATGATAATATTTCCAAGAGTTATTATTTTGGGTCTTATGGGTATGTCATGTTGTGTCAAGAGGGTACATAGTCTATTAGGGTAAGTCCTTTCACTTGGTCACTTGGTTTAAATCTTGTTAATCTTGTTTAATGAAATTAAAGTATTTTAGCAAAGTTTAAGGTTTTTGGAGAAATGTAGGTTTGCATGTGACCTAAATAATACTTCTAAAGTTTAATTTATTACATAGAGAATTATATTAGATGGTCAATAATTACTTTGAAGTCATATAAGGTCTTGGATTAATATATTCTCTTCACATGAGGTCATTTAACATACACTAGTTTCTTTTGCACTTGGAGATGCTTTTAAGGGATTTAAGTCTAATTTAAAATATGGTAAATATTAAATAAATGTTAAATTACAATTTTAAAGGCTTAAAAATTAGGTTTCAACATACTAATGTCATAAATAAGTCATACTAATGGTTTACACATCAGGACATTTCTTTTTTTGCTTTAAAAAGGTAGTTTTATGAGTTTGTACAGACTTAGGGTGGTCACTTGTAGGTAAAAATGACTTAAATGTGTATATTGGTATTATACATGTCATATAAATGAGTCTAAAACTCTCATAGGTCTTAAAAGTGTCAAACATGCTTCTTCTCCTCCATCACTCCATTGACAAGCTCATAGAGGTAATTTTTAAGTGCGGTATAGACAGAGAAGAGAGAGTTGGGTCCTAAATTTTTTTCCAATTAGGGTGTGATATTAATATTAAAATAATTTTAATTTTTTATTATATCCATTCCCTCTCATTTATGAATGATCATTAAGACTCCAGGGTACTCTAAAACTGCCTTGAACCCCCACAAGCTCATTTTATTCTATAAAATGGTAGTTTGAAGAAAATTGAATACATATGGGAAATTTAGTGAGATTTTTACATTATATTAAATCATATAATATGTTTTTTAAAGACACACTTTTCATGTGTGAGTTCATTTGGTAAGGAAAACTCCATTTCTGCAATTTGTAAGGCAAATGTCATTGTTTTTTTATGTTTCAGGGCTCTTAATAGGTTGGATCATATTTATAAATATTATATAAATTTTTTTAATTAATTAAAATTATATATAATTATATCATGATTCACCATGATCATTCTAATGCCATCTTCTCTAAATAACATATAGTATGCTTATGAGGACTATGTTTTGAAGTTATTTCTAGCAGTAATTAGTAAAGGTATCATATTTCATTGTTTATAGGTATATTATGATATTAACCCCTTATATAGGTGATAAATATCTTTTAATAAGTTTCTAAAATGATTAAGGGGTCAAGATTTGCATCAACCTAAGGCTTAACACATAAGAACGTAGACCTTCAGGTCTACAAACCTGTAGATCTCAATTTCATATGAAATGGTGTTAAAATGTCTATAAAAATGGATTTTGAAGACCTAACATGAATAAAATTAAGTGTATCTATGATTTAAAAAAAATTATATGGAGTAGAGAAGGTGTGAACTAGAAACTAATGCTCAAGATACTCTAAAGACACTTACATGTCAGTCTTGGCCCTTGTAAAGAAAATACAAACTCAATGGTATTTTGAGGAGCCTAAGGTTTTATAAATAATAAAAATATATCAAATATCCTAAAACATTAAGAGTGGACTATTTACTCTAAGGTTATGACCAAGTAGAAATCAAAGTCTTGTTACAAACTATCATACATAGTCAGGTCTACTAAGAGGTCTTACTTACCTTCAAATGTCATATAAAGATATATAATGTTTTATCATGGTGTTTGAGATTAATGCATATTACATGAATTTGGAACAAAATTTTATGATTTTTGATTCAATAAGTGAATGTCGTTTCAAGTTAATAACTAATTCAATCCTATCATGCCTAAAAGGTCATGAATGCATGTGTAAGGGCATGAACTAAAAGCATATGACAAAGCAAATTGAAGTATGAAGGTTAAGATAAATGTTCAAATTGTTTTTAAAATCCATGATTGGAATGAATTTTAGAGTTTTTAAGACAATATTATCTCTCATTTAAGATAAACTAAGTGTATAAGCACTTACCAATAATAAAGGTCTGTGTATGGAATAAAAGTCTAAGTAAAATAGAAATCTACAGGTTTTTAAGATTAATGAATACAAGATTTTAAGGGTGATGAATAATTAAATATTAAATTCATAAGGTTTATATTCTCTCAGTTCTAAAGGAAAATTGAGCTTTAGGTCTATAAGTACCTACAAGCTAATGGTGACTATTCATTTTTGCTTACTCTTGATGAGATATGTCTTTTAATTTGAAATACAAAATACTAATGGATAAAGCATTTTTAAGAGTAAGGATGGAGTGAAGGTAAGTATTATATTTAATACTATAGGTTCACAAAGATAATTGAGTATCATGATAACTCACATTGGGTAATGAAAATCTTAAAACAAACTATATAGTTGATCAAACACAAAGTCTACACAAACCTATAACCATGTCTTTAATAGACATATGAGAGGAGTGTGGTTAGAAGATGAAAGGTCTTGAAAATATTTCAAAGGATCCATATGAGGATAATTAGTTCTTATTACTATAATGAAATTATTTTACAATCTTTAATGATGCGATGGAGGTCCTAAACCTCAAAATGTAGCCAAGACACTCATCTAGCACCTATCAATATTGGTTTCAAACTTCTTGAAGAGGAAATTACACCTAAAGTGGAAATTAAATTTATGATAATGAATAGATAATTTTAAAGGGTCATTTTGGGTCATGGACGCTCAAAATAATAAAACATGGAGATGACCAAACACATCTACTTTCCATCTATGTAGGCATATACATAATATCATATACAGTTAGGTCTAGTAAGAAGATTATCAAAGGATAATGGGTCAATATTTGCATCAACCTAAGGTCTAAATCATAAGAACATAGACCTATAGGTCTAAAAACTTGTATGTCTACATTTCATAATAAATGTTGTTGAAATGACTATCAAAATGGAATTTAAAGACCCAATATGTAAATAATGCAATGTATCTATGATTTCAAAAAGGATCCACAACATAGAGAAGGTATGAACTAGATACCAATGCTCAAGGTACTTTAGGGACACCTAAAATTCAATCTTGGTCCTTGAAAATAAAATACAAACTCAATGGTATTTGGAGGTGCATAAGGTTTGATAAAGAATACAGAGATCTCAAATATCATAAACTCTTGAGAGTATACTATATATTATAAGGTTATGACCAATTATAAATCAAAGTCTTGTTATAGAATATCATACACAATTAGGTCTACTAAGAGGTCTTACTTACATTCAAATGTTATATAAGAACTATAGTGTTTTGGCATGATGTTTGAGACGAATGAATCTTCAAATAATATGGGCTAAAATTTTATGATTTTTTATTCAATGAGTAAAGGTAGTTTCAAATGTCACTTTAAGAAGGTTATCAAAGGATTAAAGGGATAACATTTGCATCAACCTAGGGCCTTAAAACGCATTAATAAATTCTATAATATCAACCATGACATATCCAAATTTTCATCCTACCATCTATATTCATTAAATCTCTTATTTCTCTTCTTGACTAATGTTAGGGTTTATAAGTAAACTACCCATTCTAACCCTAGCTATTATGTTTGACCCTTTTTCACTAACTCTTATAAACTTATATTTTATAAATATGTATGTTAAGCTCATATAATTATTATTCCACATATATCATTTATCTCAAAATTAGTACGTACATAAATTCATCACCCTTCATAAGTAGGCCTAGATAGTCTCCACTAGGTCTGTGTGTGTTCATGGACTGAGAACTACCTTTACCCATGATGTTGAAAGGTTTTAAAATTTAATATACCTTAAAATTAAGTTTATATTATCACCCTTGAATATTAATTATCCCATATATTATTCACAACACCTACCTTCACTACAAAGCATACACATAGGACTGCGTACATAGGTTTGCATCCTTAGTCTTAGGCTCTATAGGTTTGAACAGACCTATAAGCTTTGACATATATTTATATTAAAACTAAAGACTTAAATTATATCCCATTTTCATAAAAATATTATCTTCATGTTTTTCTTCCTCAACCAAACCTCCTTTATATTAATCCAAATGTGCAAGTTCTAGTGACAAGGTAGACCTGTAGGATATCAAACTACGTATATGCCTACAAAAGGGGCAAGCAAATGTGTTTGGTCATCTCCTTGTTTGATTTTCTGAGTTTAGGTGAACCCAAATTACCATTTAAATTTTTATATTAATTATCCTAAACTCCATTTAAAATATATGTGTAATTTCCTCTTCAATAAATTTAAAACCAAGCTTGATAGGTGCTAGCTAAGTGTCTTGACTGCATTTTGAGGTTTAGGACCTCTATCACATCATTAAAGATTTTAAAATACTTTAATTATAGTAATAAGAAATAATTTTATTCCTTTTCATCCTTTTAAAACCTATTCAATACCTTTCATCTTCAAAATACACTCCTCTCTCGTGTCTTTTAAATACATGGATGTAGGTTTGTGTAGACTGTGTTTGATCAACTATACCTACATGGATAGTTTGTTTTAGGATTTTAATTAGCTAATTTGAGTTATTATGATAATTAATGATCTTTGTGAACCTATATTATTAAATATAATACTTACCTTCACTCCATATTTCCTCTTGAAAATGACTTATCCATTGGGATTTTATATTTGAAACTAAAAGACATATCTCATCAAGAGTAGGCAAAAATGAATAGTCACCATTGGCCTATAGGTACTTATGGCCCTAAATATCCATTTTGATTTATAACTAGGAGAATATAAACATTATTAATGTCATATTGAATTATTCATCACCCTTAAAATCTTAAATTCATTAATCTTAAAAACTTGTAGATCTCCATCTTACTTAAACTCTTATTCCATACACAAACCTCTATCATTGATGAGTGCTTAGACACTTAGTTTAGATTAAATGAGAGATAATAATGTCTTATTAAATATAAAATTAATTCCAATCATGGATTTTACAAACCAAATGAGTATCTATCTTAACCTTCATACCTCAATTTTCTTTGTCATATGTTTATTAGTTTGTGCCCTTATACATGCCTGCATGACCTTTTAGGCCTACTAGGCTTGAATGATATTTAAAATTGAAACTACCTTCACTAATTGAGTAAAAACTCATAATTGTTTTCCCCAAATTCATTTAATATGAATTCCTCTCAAACACTATGCCAAAACACTACATGTTCTTATAAGACATTTGAAGGTAAGTAAAACCTCTTAGTAGACCTAACTATGTATGATAGTCTATAACAAGACTTTGATTTATACTTGGTAATAACCTTAAATTATATATTCCAATCTAAATATTTTATTATATTTAATATCTATATATTATTTATCAAACTATAAGCACCTCAAAATACCATTGAGTTTACATTTTCTTTACAAGATCCAAGATT
Organism: Torreya grandis; assembly: GCA_037957365.1. Lineage (NCBI taxonomy): Eukaryota > Viridiplantae > Streptophyta > Pinopsida > Cupressales > Taxaceae > Torreya > Torreya grandis. The sequence goes on from JARHVA010005848.1 coordinate 1,073,933, forward strand.
GACCTGTAAGTGTCCTTAGAGTACCTTGAGCATTAGTTTCTAGTTCACACCTTATATACTTTATGGAAACTTTTTAAAATCATAGATACACTTAATTTTATTAATATTATGTCTTCAAACTCGTTTTTGATAGTCATTTCAATGCCATTTATTATGAAATTTAGACTTACAGGTCTGTAGACCTGAAGGTCTGCATTCTTATTCTTTAGGCCCTAGGTTGAGGCAAATGTTTACCCCTTAATCCTTTGATAATATTATTAAAGTGAAATTTGAAACTACCTTCACTCATTGAATTAAAATAATAATAATAATTGTTATTATTATTATCCCAAAATATTTGAATATTCCTTCATCTCAAACATCATGCCAAAACACTATAGTTCTTATAACCTAACTGTGTATGATATTCTATAACAAGACTTTGATTTATACTTGGTCATAAACTTATAGTATATAGTATACTCTCAATATTTTATGATATTTGAGATTTTTGTATTATTTATCAAACCTTAGGCACCTCCAAATACCATTGAGTTTGTATTTTCTTTACAAGGGCCAAGACTGGCCTGTAGGTGTCCTTAAAGTACCTTGAGCATTGGTATCTAGTTCATACCTTCTCTATGCCATGGGCCCTTTTTGAAATCATAGATAAATTGCATTATTTACATATTAGGTATTTAAATTCCATTTGGTTAGTCATTTCATCAACATTTCTTATGAAATGTAGACCTACAAGTTTGTAGACCTATAGGTCTACGTTCTTATGATTTAGACCTTAGGTTGATGCTAATATTGACCCATTAAGCCTTTGAAAATATTATTAATAGACCTAATTGTATATGATATTATTTATATGTCTATAAAGGGGAAAATTAGATGTGTTTGGTCATATCCATGTTTTATTCTTTTGAGTGTCCATGACCCCAAATGACCCTTTAAAATTATCTATTCATTATCCTAAATTTCATTTCCACTTTAGGTGTAATTCATCATTGGTAATCCTTTTCATGAGGGAAAATAAATCAAATCAGTCTTGGAGTTTTAAAATAATGATGATTTAACTCTCTCCTAGACTGATGAGCTTTCATTATTAATGGAGGAAGAACAAGATCAATCTAGTCCTCATAGATTGAGCCTTGATAAACAAGATGAAGAGAACTCATGGTAGCAGTTGTACCATGACTTTATGGGAGAGATTTAAGTGTTAAATAGTAATGGATCTCTTGAAGAACAACATGAGGAGACTAATATGATGAATCATAAGGTACATATTGAGGTAGCTGATGATGACATGGTGGTCTTAGATGAAATTACAATTGAGTATGAGGTAAGATTTCATGAGGAAACTTTGGTTCCTAACCCTGTTGGGCATCATGAGTAGGAATTTGACCTTATAAAGGTTGACTCCAAATCAAAATATGTTTGCATAAAGAGGTTTGACACTCTTGACATCCCTATAACTCTTAAGGAGAAGGATGAGGATGCCATTTGAGTTGGTCTTATTTAAATTGACTAAGTTAAGGAACTAAAAGATGATTGGCAGTAATACCAAGGTAAAGAGTAGTCTTATGAGGAATTTGATCAAGAAAAACCCATTAAAGACCATGATGTATCTTGGGTTTAATATTCAAATATTTTTGAAGAGCTTGATGAACTTATAGTAGATGATAAGAATAATGAGGTTCTTCAAAATGCCATAGAGACCCAAGGATAATGCCTAGATGAAGTATCATTTATTGAAGTTGTAGTTGACAAATAACATGAAGTGGGTATTGAAGTAAAAGATGAATGTGTCTTTATTGGTGAATATTTTTTTGTAAATTACTCAATTGAAGACATACCAAGAGATTTGGTAAGAAATAAGTATTGCCTATCAAGCACTATGTTCAATAGTCATCTTATTTCACACCCTTGCTCATTACATGAAGAAGATGATCTAAAAGTTTTCCCATTTGATCCAAGAAGATAAATATTATCATGTTAGTTTGTACATAGTATTTTTTGTATGTTTGTTGTGTTTCCTAAGTGTTTTATTATTGTGTGTTTTTGTCCTTGTGTTGGAGGTCAATCAATCATATTATCTTTTTTAAGAGTCTTACAGCCAAGGTTAAAGTCTAATCATGTGTATTTTAGAATGTGTGAGAGACTCTATGAGTCCAAAAGAAATGTAAAATTATTGGTTCATAAGCATAATAGGCATACTTACCAACAAAGTCACCAAAATGTTAACCAGTTTGACCTCACAAGTCAAACTTTCAGCCCTACAATTTCAAACTTTACTTGTCAAGTTTTTACAATCTTGTTCATAACTTTGTCATGCTTTGATAGTCTTCAAGTGGTATTTAAAAGGTATTGTTAGCATTGTTTAAGGTAATATATTTGCTAATATTTACAAGAGTTATTATTTTGGGTCCTATGGGTATGTCATGTTGTGTCAAGAGGGTTCATAATTTATCATGATGATGTGAAACTGACATGGTATTATTAGTGAAGAGGGTGCTGACCCTATAATGATGGGTCTCATGTTATGAGAAAAATGAGATTGGCCACATAGCATCATAATAATAGTGGTAATGTGGGTTACATAAATGCATCCCACAGTGTTATTATAGTTATAAGGTACATTGTTATAAGCCACATTATTAGTGTGGGGATCATGATCTTGATTTTTCTCATTATGATTTTGACCTTGTTATTGGTTTTGATTCTACCTCTATCCTTGATTGTGACCATTTTTATTATTTCTTTGTGGTGGTAGATCATGTCAAGGAAAGGGGTCTTTGTAGATTCCCATATCCTTTCACTTGGTCACTTGGTTTAAATCTTGTTAATCGTGTTTAATGAAATTAAAGTATTTTAGCAAAGTTTAAGGTTTTTTGAGAAATGTAGGTTTGCATGTGACCTAAATAAGACTTATAAAGTTGAATTTATTACATGGAGAATTATATCATATGGTAAATAAGTCCTTTGAAGTCATATAAGGTCTTGGATTGATATATTCTCTTCACATGAGGTCATTTAACATACACTAGTTTCTTTTGCACTTGGAAATGCTTTTAAGGGATATAAGTCTAATTTCAAAGATGGTAAAGATTAAATAAATTTTAAATTACAATTTTAAAGGATTAAAAATTAGGTCTCAACATACGAATGTCATAAATAAGTCACAATAATGGTTTACACTTCAGAACATTTCTTTTTTTGCTCCAAAAAGGTAGTTTTATGAATTTGTACAGACTTAGTGTGGTCACTTATAGGTGAAAATGACTTAAATGTGTATATTTATCTTATACATTTCATATCTATGAGTTTAAAACTCTCATAGGTATTAAAAGTGTCAAACATGCTTCTTCTCCTCCATCACTCCATTGACAAGCTCATAAAGGTAATTTTTAAGTGCTTGGTATAGATAGAGGAGAGAGAGTTGGGTCCTAAATTTTTTTCCATAGGATATTTTCCTATTAATATTAAAATAATTTTAATTTTTTATTATATCCATTCCCTCTCCTTTTATGAATAATCATTAAGACTCTAGGGTAATCTAAAACTGCCTTCAAACCCCACAAGCTCATTTTATTCTATAAAATGGTAGTTTGAAGAAAATTGAATGCATATGGGAAATTTAGTGATATTTTTAGGTTATATTAAATAATATCACATGTTTTTTCAAGACACACTTGACATGTGTGAGTTCATTTGGTAAGGAAAACTCCATTTCTATAATTTATATAAGGCAAATGCCATTATTTTTTGATGTTTCAGGGCTCTTAATAGGTTGGATCATATTTATAAATATTATATAACATTTTTTAATTCCTTAAAATTATCTATAATTATATCATTATTCCCCATGCTCATTCGAATGCCACCTTCTCCAAATAACATATAATATGCTTATGAGGACTATGTTTTGAAGTTATTGCTAGCGGTAGTTAGTAAAGGTCTTATATTTCATTGTTTATAGATATATTGTGATATTAACCCCTTATATAGGTGATAAATCACTTTAATAAGTTTCTCAAATTCTTAAGGGGTCAAGATTTGAATCAACCTAAGGCCTAACACATAAGAAAGCTGACCTTCAGGTCTACAAACATGTAGATCTCAATTTCATATGAAATGGTGTTAAAATGACTATAAAAATGGATTTTGAAGACATAATATGAATAAAATGAAGTGTCTCTATTATTTTAAAAAAAAATTATGGAGTAGAGAAGGTGTGAACTAGAAACTAATGCTCAATATAATCTAAAGACACTTACATGTCAGTCTTGGCCCTTATAAAGAAAATACAAACTCAATGGTATTTGGAGGAGCCTAAGGTTTTATAAAGAATAAAAATATCTCAAATATCCTAAAACCTTAAGAGTGGAATATATACTCTAAGGTTATGACCAAGTATAAATCAAAGTCTTGTTACAAACTATCATACATAGTCAGGTCTACTAAGAGGTCTTACTTACCTTCAAATGTCATATAAAAACATATAATGTTTTACCATGGTTTTTGAGAGGAATGCATATTACATGAATTTGGAACAAAATTTTATGATTTTTGATTCAATGAGTTATTTTAGTTTCAAGTTAATAACTAACTCAATCCTATCATGCCTAAAAGGTCATGCATGCATGTGTAAGGGCATGAACTAAGAAGCATATGACAAAGAAAATTGAGGTATGAAGGTTAAGATAAATTTTCAAATTGTTTTTAAAATCCATGATTAGAATGCATTATCTCTCATTTAAGCTAAACTAAGTGTCTAAGTACTCACCAATAAAAAAGGTCTGTGTATGGAATAAAAGTCTAAGTAAAATAGAAATCTAGAGGTTTTTAAGATTAATGAATACAAGATTTTAAGGGTGATGAATACTTAAATATGAAATTCATAAGGTTTAGATTCTCCTAGTTCTAAAGGGAAAGGGAGATTTAGGTCTATAATTACATATAGGCCAATGGTGATTGTTTATTTCTACCTATTCTTGATGAGATATGTCTTTTAATTTGAAAGAAAAAATCCTAATGGATAAGGAGCTTTTAGGAGGAATGATTGAGTGAAGGTAAGTAGTCTATTGAAAACTATAGGTTCACAAAGATCATTAAGTAGCATGATAACTCACATTGGGTAATGAAAATCCTAAAACAAACTATTTAGGTAGGTATAGTTGATCAAACACACAATCTACACAAACCTATAACCATGTCTTTAATAGACATATGAGATGAGTGTGTTTAGAAGATGAAATGTCTTGAAAAGGTTTCAAAGGATCCAAATGAGGATAACTAGTTCTTAGTACTATAATGAAAGTATTTTACAATCTTTAATGATGTGATGGAGGTCCTAAACCTTAAAATGTAGCCAAGACACTCATCTAGCACCTATAAATCTTGGTTTCAAAATTATTGAAGAGGGAATTACAACTAAAGTGAAAATGAAATTTATGATAATGAATAGATAATTTTATAGGGTTATTTGGGGTAATGGACACTCAAAATAATAAAACATGGGGATGAGAAAACACATCTACTTTCCCCCTTTGTAGTCATATACATAATATCATATACAGTTAGGTCCATTAAGAAGATTATCAAAGGCTTAATGGGTTAATATTTTCATCAACCTAAGATCTAAAGCATAAGAACGTATACCTATAGGTCTACAAACTTGTAAGTCTGCATTTCATAAGAAATGTTGTTGAAATGACTATCAAAATGGAATTTGAAGACCCAATATGTAAATAATGCAATGTATCTATGATTTAAAAAAGGCTCCATGACATAGACAAGGTATGAACCAGATACAAATTCACAAGGTACTTTAAGGACACCTACATGTTAGTCTTGGCCCTTGTAAAGAAAATACAAACTCAATGGTATTTGGAGATGTCTAAGGATTGATAAAGAATACAGGGATCTCAAATATCATAATATCTTGAGAGTATATTATATAATATAAGGTTATGACCAAGTATAAATAAAAGTCTTGTTATATAATATCATACATAGTTAGGTCTACTAAGAGGTCTTACTTACCTTCAAATGTTCTATAAGAACTATAGTGTTTTAGCATGATGTTTGAGATGAATGAATCTTCAAATAATTTGGGCTAAAATTTTATGATTTTTTATTCAATGAGTGAAGGTAGTTTCAAATTTCACTTTAAGAAGGTTATCAAAGGATTAAGGGGTAAACATTTTCATCAACCTAGGGCCTAAAGAATAAGAATGTAGACCTTCAAGTCTATTAACCTGTAAGTCTAAATTTCATAAGAAATGGCATAGAAATGACTATCAAAAATGAGTTTGAATACATAATATTAATACAATTAAGTGTATTTATGATTTTAAAAAGGGTATAAAAAAGTATAGAAGGTGTGAACTAGAAACCAATGATCAAGGTACTCTAAGGACCCTCAGGTCAATCTTGGATCTTGTAAAGAAAATACAAACTCAATGGGTATTTTGAGGCACTTATGCTTTGATAAATAATATAGATATCTAAAATATCATAAAATATTGAGAGTGGAATATATAATTTAAGGTTATGACAAGTAGAAAGCAAAGTC